>JAXGGA010012258.1:0-39394 GCA_038373865.1 Uloborus plumipes | reverse complement strand
CAATGGTTCTTGAATTTTCATTCTACTATAATTAGAAAAGAAGTTGCGGGAAAAAACGTTTGGGTTTTTTCGTTTTTTAACAGCTCTGTATTTCGTACAAGTTTTGAAGTAGAAATCTAAAACTTTGCAGGATTACTTATCTTGTCATAGGCGTCTTTCACACCAATTTTTGCTGAAATCGGAAATGGTCAGGTCAAAAACTTTTTCTCCTTGTGATTTGATGAGGAATTGCCCAAAAATGACTTCAAAATCACTATTTTTTCCAGTACAAGTGTGATGTGCCGCCATGGCCGTGGTAGCCCGATCGGTAAGGCGTCGGACTCGTGACCGGAGGGACCCGGGTTCGATCCCAGCCGATCAAAGATCCACTCGTCTTGATTAATGGTGGCTGGGGGACGTTAAAAATGTCGTGGTCACAAAGTCCTCCAAGTGAAACGATACCTCTGGGGGTGCTGGGCCAAAGGTTTGCTCGACCCTTGGTTCTGGTTCAAAAAGAACAGAGCGCTCTTCAGGGTCCTATCCCGGTTGAAACACGAATTGTGGTAGGTACGGGGGACCCTGGAATGAGTGAAGTGAAGTGAAGTGATGTGCCGCCATATGCTGCTCAGAAGAGCATAGGGAAATATGTACAATCGAACCTGTTTATCTCGAGCCTGCTTATCTCGAAAACCTCTCCATGTCGAAATTTTTCAATTTCCCTGCTTTTACAGCATAAATTTAATGTTTTTTCTCATGTTTATCTCGAATGATTTTTCCCGAAAATTTCTATATCTCGAATATTGACAACTCTCATTTTTGAATTTCATCTCCAGCCACGTTTATCCCAATGGTATAACTTGGAGGCAAAAATCATTCATTGCAAAATCATTCAAAGACTATGTTCGTACTTGAAGGTATGCATTCACTTGCTACCGATACAGTCATCACAATTAGTAAAACGTGGACTCACAACATGTCGTGCAGTAAAATATTCAGCAATATCAATACAAAACAATCTATTAAGTATTTGACTTTGTTCCAACTGCTTATTTTTCTAAATTTTATCACAACTCTGTATCTCGAAACCTCCATATCTCGAATTTTTCTCCTGTCCCGTGAAATTCGAGATAGACAGGCTTGGCTGTATTAAAGAGCCAGACGTCATAAACAAGTTGTTTTTTCGAAGTTGCTAGCTCTCGTACAATAAATTACTTTAGCTAAAATTTTTTTATCCCCCACCGTAACTGTAAACCTTTTCGTCTATTCAAAAACACCTTTTTTTTTTTTAATTTCTACTTCTTTTAATGAAATACACCGATGATTTTAAGTCAAGAAATACGTTAAGGGGGGGGGGGGAATAGAGAGAGAGAGAGAACTACGGCCATTCGTTTAAAAATAATTTAAAAAGTGAACAATTCACAGGTTTTTTGCTATGTTTTTGGTTATTTTTTTTTATGAAGTGATCTTTAAAACACAAAATAATGTTTTAAAAACAAAATAGAAAGTTGAAAAACATTAGAAAAATGTTTTTTCTCTTGAAGGACAGCACTGGTCACACTTCGAGGAACATTCAGAATAAAAGTTAGCTGTGGTTAAAAATGACAGATTTTTTTCAGACTCTAATGAAATACTGGTTAAATAAATTCTGAAAAATAACAACAGAACAATGTAAATGTGATAAAGAATACATTTAAAATGTTATTTGGCAATGGGCCTTAGTTGAAAAATAGTTGAAAAAGAAATGCAATAATGGTCCTGAGTGAAGAAATATTTTAAAAATTAAATGTTCGATCAATGAAACTTTTTTACATGAAATGAAACGAGTTACTAGTTTTAATATGTATATCAGTCTTGGACGCTTTAATCAGTTTAAACTGACTCGTAATAAAAGGCTCAAAATACAAAACGGACCATCGGGCAATCTTCAGAGAAATTTATGAAAATTGAATTTCTAATCCAAGCCAAATTATAAAATTACAGAATGTTACATGAACGAAGTGATAAGTTTAAAAAAAACTGAAACAAAATGTCCGAGATATTTTCTCATTTTGTTTAATTTACGCAAGTATATGCTTTTTGTCTTAATGCTTTTCCTTCTTTTTTATTTCATGAACTTTGGTTTGTATGAAAGTATTTTTCAGGTATGAATGAAACGCAATTAATTCTTCTGGCAAGAAATAATAATTACCATATTTTCGCTTTGCATTACCTCCATAAAATATACTTACTGTTTTTATTATTTTTGATTTTTAAATTAATTACACACGTCTAAAAAAGAAAAAAAGATAAAGATTGATTGACATTCGAGTGTCTTGGTGCTGCCATCTGTTGAACTTATTATGAACAACGAGTAATTATACCAATTAATCTCCACTCAGATCTTCACGAAAACAAGTTCCTCTCACTTCTATACTAATATCTCTATGTCTGTAAAAACACTTTTTAAAAACTAAGTTCAGTTTCAACATATTTTGACCATAACCAATAACCATCGATAATTACCCATTATAAATTTCTTATTTTAAACGAATAAGAGAAGAAAAAAATCGAGTATGTTTCAAAGTATATATAATTATTAAAATACGTTTACATAAATCAGAGGGAGATATAAGTGTAAGGATTTATATTCCCCCCTCCCCTCCCACATTACAAGATAAGTGCGTTCAGGGACCAAATAGGTGTACTCTTCCCTGGTTTGCCATGTAGAGTTTCAGGAGCGCCCCGATGGGAGGTGACCTCCAAATGATTTCTGTATTCGGCACATTTTCCTGAAGATTTGGCAATTTGAAGACAATATTGCAACATAGAGATAATTTCTTCTTTTTAGTTTTTAGAATTGTTTTTTAAAAGACGCCTAATGTTTTTTCTCAGTATGTTATGCATGTATAACATATGTGCAATGTGTCTGCTTTTATTTTATCATTCGGTAAAATTGGAACTTCATTCGGCAATTTGATAATTTTCCCCCTCCCAAAAATTTTAGTTATGGGCGTTGGGCGCCCCTGTAGGCTTTAACGGAAGAATAAAACCAAAAATGTTTCAAAAAAGATCGGAATTTGATCGATACACATAATGTCATTGCAAGATAGGAAAAAAAAAACAAAGAAGCAAGGCTGAAATTTAGGATGCAAATTACACACACATGGATTTAAAAGAAACCATTTGTTAATGAAGGAAAATTAAAATTTAATTACACTTTGTGTTTTGCGGCACCGTTTTGCTGGTATGCAGTTAGTTTAAAGATAATGTATCAAATATAATAGAATGACTACTATAGTATGCTCATGATCACATCAGGGTTGTTGTTTTTGTTTCATGTTTCTCTTTAATTAAATTAAATTCAATTTAATGAATTAATTTATTTATTTTTTGCCCACTAAAAACTTAAAAATCACCGCTGTAAATGAATAGTAATGTTTTGAAGAGTGGCTCTCAAAACAATTAAAAACGATATTTGTATTCTATTCTATTGTATTCTATTCTATTCTAGCTATTCTTCATTCAACAGTGGATACTCTAACTGTAACCTTTGAAAGAAGCGGAACGGTAATGAAACGGCGCATCGAAGGACAAACTTGAAGTAATTAAGAGTGGAAAAAAAAAAAAAAAAACTTCCGACCTTGCGCTCATAAAAGGGAAACTGTTGCCACAAAAAGAAGAAAAACTATTGTCTTCGTTTCAAAACAGTTACACAATGAAATCGTTGCGCTCGCTATGCAGAAAGGTGCCATCGTCCAATGGGTCACTATCACAATAGCCAAAATAGAATCGTTGAAAGAGAAAGAGAAGCTGATTTTAGGAGTGGTTTGGAGTGCCTAAATGGCATTTTTAATGATTTTTCTTTTTCTACTATGTACTTTTTAGCAAGGGTTGGCTTTAGAATTTTCGTCAAACATTGTTAGAACGTAATTTTTAAGTGGTTATCTCTTGCTCATTTGAGTTTACAAAAACAATACACTCTTCTTTACATGTATCATATATCTATAGCAAAGTTTATCATTGAAACGTGCGGACACGAGTATTGAATTCCCAAAATTGGATAGCACTGAAAGTTAACTTGGAATATAACGCAAGAGACCGAAACATTATAATAAGGTTTAGTAGTTTTAAGAAGGGCACGGAAACAAAATTTTAACTTCTAAACGAATGGATAACAAGGCTCATTTTTATGGAGATCGTAGAAAAGAAAAGTCAAAATTAGGAAATAAATGTTGAAAATTACCTTACAGCCTTGGTGAAGATGAAATTTACTTTGGAAACATCGAGAGCAAATACGTGCAGAGTGTGTGAAGAAAAATCAGCGTTGACTATTTGTCATAAAAGAGGGCATGATGTTTGAAACGTAACCGAAAAGAAAAACGGTGACTATTAAACATCAAAACGTTTAGAATATTTACAAAACGACCAATGGTGAATATTATTCATTAAATAAAAAAGATGGCATAATTTTGGAGTGTAAACAAAAAGAAAAAAGTTGACTATTAAACATTAAAAAGGATATAATGTTTAGATTGTAAGCAAATCAGGCAACGATGAATATTAGTGATTAAATAATAATGGGGATATAATGATTGGAGCGAAAACAAAAGAATAATCGTGACTATTAGACTAAAAAAGATATAATGTTTAGAATGTGAACAAAAATAGCAGTGGATTAAATAATAATGGGGCATAGTGATTGGAGTGAAAACAAAAGAATAATCGTGACTATTAGACTCTAAAAAAGATATAATGTTTAGAATGTAAACAAAAATAGTAGTGGTGAATATTAGTCGTACAATTATACAGAATGTTTAGAATGCAAACAAAAACAGGAATAGTATAATGTGACTTTCAAGGGGACAATGAGTTTAAGAACGTGAAGAACGAAAGAAAGCAAAAAAGAAAAGAAAATTTTTGTGACTACTAGACATTAAACTGGACAATAACGCAACGCACTTTTCTTTAGGGATGCATGAGATCCACTCTTATACGAGAAAAATAATTGAAGTTTTTCGTTTTTTAAAAATAAATATATTTTTTAAAGTTCTTTCTTAAAATGAAGTAAGTGACTGTTGCTCGAAGTTTAGAGTAAAAACAAAGCTCAGTTTGTTGAGCTGACTATGCTGCTTAATAGAGCTGAAAAAAGCAGTACAGAAGCTTAAAGTCTTATTTTGAGAGTCCGCCTCATAAATTACATCATTTTATGCCAGCAAAACGTTCCCGAGACTAAGCTGCAATGCGTTGATGCGCTATTAAAGTGGAAATGACATCATCACCAAGCGTTTATTTTCCGTTTGATCACGGTTTTTAAGTCATAAAACGAGATCTATAACTGCGCATGACTATTCGAAAGAAACAGTATATAAATTATATAGAAACACTAAATTTAAAATTCGACAACTGCTTGAAATCATAAAACTACTTTATCTAAAACTTTAAAGAAGGTAAAAGTTGAAACGGAACAGCGAAATACTTCCTTTTAACCCATATTTAAGCAAAATAAGGTGTAATATGATCAGTGAAGGAATACTTAAACACAATTTCATTTTCAGGAAATTATAATAATGCTAAAAATTATCGTATTTGCTACGTGACATTACAAAAATTTTACACAAATTTTGACTTGTTCTTTAATTTTTACTTTCTTAAGTTATTATTAATAAAAAATTTAAATGTTTCTCTGGAACTTCTTGTTGAAAGGAGGAAGTCAAACGGTCCCAATTTTTGAGGCTGATTTTCGGGTTTTTTTTTTTTACAAAAAAGAGCATTTGATTAGAAATGACATTAAAATCCATCAATATATCCTCCATTTTCAAAGCATAAAGTCAGCTTTCGGGGCGCCGCCCGCCTTCTTTGATTCCCACTTTTTTGGTGCTGCATCTGCTTATGATAACATACATGGAATACACAGCGAAAATCTCTCTCTTACCAAGTACTAGTTAAACGCATTTACACTAATTGAGGTTCTTTTCAACATATCACTGTACCCGTAACCTTCTGTCACGCTACAAAAAACGAACAATAGCCGTATGCCCTTTTCCTTTTCTCTCCATTATTTCATTAAGAACTTCGCTTCCAGAGTAGCGAAAAGGCCATTCTATCGCCACTCAAAATCGGCATCTCCTCTTCGATTGGAATAAAATTTCTCACCCCACGTGACGCATTAAGGAAACGTCCATTGTTTACCCACGTTGCGCAACCTCTTTTAATTGCATGTTTTCGGCGACTGATGAGGACGCCATGATAGATGGAATTGTCTATAACGTACGCTCGGCCATTGAGGCGGGAATTAATTGTGATTTAGAACAAGAAAGTGGCTCCATAAATTAGCCAAGTACACAGCGGCGCATTGTTCGACCGAAGTTCTATTATATTCGCGGCTTGGAGATGGAATATATGCAACCTTCGCGTGGAGTTTAGTTGTCCTTATGCTGGGTCTGGTGGGTATTGGTAATTGTCGATGCAAGATTGATATTGCGACAGTAGAATGGCAACAAGCAGAGCGATTGTTTGCGACGAAGTCGAGAGAAAGATTTATTTCGTGTTAGCTGAACTGAAAACGATATTATTCGATCTTATTGCAGAGTTAGAAACTTTTCAACCTGTTCAATGTTATTGACACAAAATGCTACTGTGTTGATAAAAAGATGCTATCTACTATCCGTCCAGGAAAACCGCGCCTAGCCATTCCACTTAAAAAGGGGGTGATGGGTTGTGATGTGAGTGGGAACTTTCCGAAGTTTTCAATTTAAAACTTGCATTTTTGCTATCCTTTTGACACATTCAACTGAACTACGCATTAGAAATCAGCATCGTTCTACGTTGTTTGATACGGCTCAAAATGCTTCTTATTATTCTTCCCCTTATTGTTATTTTACCTATCACCCCTATTTTGGAGATATCAGAGAAGACCTGACGCATGCGTATATACGCGGAAGGTTTTACCTAAGACAATCAGACAGTAGCTGAAATGAGTCGCATGGCTGATTGTCTGTTAAGTTCTCTGCGCAATTCTGCGGTTAGACATAATTTGTCTAATTACTCATTTATTTTGCAGGTATGGCAAGATTTTCACAAAAGAAGTTCAACTGTATACATCAGCGGCGTAGCGGGGAATTTAATAAGGAGGAGTACGCAAGGGCCATAATGATGGGAGCCTCCTTGTGGTGTAGCCTGGGTAACGCTATGTCCCCACCTTCCACCACTTGCGGATGTTTGGCCAGAATCTATATCTGGACTGCAGCTCTTGTGGTGACAGAGCGATGGCCGCCACCGGACTATATTTGCACCTGGATCCACGCTATCTACAATCGTAGAGCGTCTACCATCCTATTAAAAGCAAAATCTAATGGCTATACTCGTTGATAGAAGCAATAGCGAAATCATTTTAAATTTTACACAGACACTAAAACAATCATAGTTGCTTAAAATTATAAAATTGATCAAATCATGAAAAAGAAAGATCATTAGAACAGCAAAAAATAAGTATAATTTTTACGATAGAAGTTTTATTTTGAACTTCAAGGGGGAGGGGAGGGGTCCGGACGTGAGCACCACCTCCTTTCTACGCCCCTACAGTCAGTTTTAATTGTCACTTTTTATTGCACAGTTTTGTGGTAAATTTTCTATGATATTCCAAAACAGGACACATTCTTTTGAGTCTTTTCATTAAGTGAATTGCCAAAAATCGCTCATAAACGAATTTTTAGCTTTATAAGGTGATAATTTTAAGCATAAAATAAAGGAAGTAAGGAATTTCAAGGATGCATAATTTCTCAGAGCAAACAAAATTAACAAATTCCAGCAATAAATATTTGGTTCATTGTGAACAGTGAAATAAAATCTTTTTTCCATGTACATTTTGCAATATTTTTCTTTAGAGTGATAAAAACAAAAAGAAAAAAAAATCAAAACACAAAAGAAAGAAGTAGAAAAAAAAAAGGAATGAAAAAAAAGGAAAAAAGAAAAGAAGGAAATGAAAGAGGGAAAGAAAAAAAAAATATGTATAACAGAAACATTTAACTCTGCTCTACTACACCACATGGTAATACAGCATTGTAAATCAATAACGAGAAGTAACAATTGCACAAAAGGTTTATGTGCTAAGTTGAGGTTAAAGAGATGAGTACTGCGTGAAAACGAACGGAGTGACGGCAGGGTTGAGCAGCCATGCGACAAACGGTCGTGCAGCAGATTTTACAAGTGTTAAAAATACCTCGTTTGATTTTCTGCAGACGATATTTCGAGGAAACGCACTGAATTTATTGTGTTCGACTAAACATTATACAAATCTGGAAGCGTGAAGTTATGTCGAAAGAATAAAGTTAAGTGTAACTTTTATGTGCGTCTAAAAACTTGGCGTGACTATGAGTATATCATGTGTTTGTAGAGCAAATCATCATCAGGTTATAGAGTTAACCAGTTAACCTAATTATACATTTACAGGGGGATTTAGCTAACTTAAGCTAAAGGATTAGTCAGAGGCGTAGCTAGGGGGGCCAGCGCCCGTGGCGTACTTCGGAAATCGCGCCCCCCTCAGGTTCACGTTGATGGGAGGTCATGGGAGGTCACAGCAGTGACCTCCCAAAACAGTTCATTATCCAGTAAATTTTGATTGATCGATTGAAAAAAAATTGAGACAACATTACAACTTTGATTTATTTTTTCTTTAAAAAATGTTTTTAATGATGTCCAATCTTAATTCTCATTAGATTGTATGGTATGTGCGCTTACTCGTATTTTAATGTCTGGTACAAAATTGGAATTTTCCCTTTCCTAACAAATTTAATTCAGGGAGCCTCTCCCTCTCCCAATCATTTCACATAAAATCAATAAAACCAATAACACCTGCACTTCGTCGCTAAACTTTTTTTTTCTTCATACAGCTTTAATTCAAAATACAATTTGTTTCAAAACGATAGAAAAATATATACAATAAACATAATTTTCACATTTAAAATAAAAATCACAACTTTTGAACAATTCTAGTATAATTAGGAAAGCAAATCAAATATAATTAATCTGAAATTGGCTCAATAAATACGACCCATAATATACTGGAAAAATAAAAGTTCTACATATTTGATACTCTTAGAGTGTGGTTATTTTTACAAATAAGACTTTTCATGCTTTACATTACTTATTATTATGTGAATAAATAATTAACGTAGATAAAACTTCACTCCTATTTCATACATTTCCTTTAGAAAGCTGTGCTTTTTTCTCTCTACAAACAGCGAAAATAAGCAGATACGCAAAACTTCACAATTCAAACTTTAGTAAAGATCTTTCTACTTTGGAAGTTTAACTATATCATTTTTAAACTGTAAATGAGCTATTATCTTTTTTTTTCCATTAAAAAAAATATATAAGTTAAAAATAATTCATTGACGAATGAAAAAATGCTTAACATTTGTTGTTGTCTTAAATTTTATCAGCAATAACAGAAAAATTTAATCCATTTTTATAAGTGCTATTTTATCATTATACCATATTTTTCACAAAATGGAAATTTAACTGACAGAGAGATCCATAAAGTTTCTTTACAAAGTTTTGCATGAACATAAAGCTTTAAAATTTTGATTTTGTGGAAACATAAAAAAAAAGAAACACGATCCTAAATTCTTACCTTTGTATTTAATCTTAAACTGTTAATTTGATTCAAATTTATGTAAAACAATGCCTGTAATATTGAAAACATCTGCATTTTAACGTAAAATAACCATTTCTCAAGCCAAAAATATTAACTTTTAAAGGCATTTGAATAACTTTTCTTTTCTTAGTTGAATTTGCTGCGCAATTCATTAAAATTCAGCTTTTCTAGCTTTGACTGATGCAAATTCATTTACCAATTCATCTAAGTTTAATTTTTCGACTTCCTCATGCTCGATTGAAATTATTGCAAGGTTTGACAAACGCTCTTGTCCCATTGAGCTTCGCAAATAATTTTTTATTAATTTGAGTTTACTAAAACTTCGTTCACAAGAAGCTACCGTAACAGGGAGGGTTAGATATATCCTAAGCGCAATTTGAATATTTGGATAAATGTCTCCCAGTGAGAACTCTTCTATTTTTTCTAGTAGACCCAGTGGGGTGGCTTTGTCAAGATCCAATAGCTCTTTCGCTTGTAATTTGAAAGTGTCAATTTCATATGAAAGTTCATCAGAGTCAATGTCATTGGAATACTTTACGCTAAAATCAGCAGCATATTGTTTAAGATCCGTCAAAGACTCGTTTTTTAAAGCTGGACCTGTCAAAAAATAGAAATCGTCAGATATTGTAGCCATTGCTTTATATCTTGTTGTGAGTTCCGATAAGATGCGGTCCAAAACTGCATTAACCTCTCTTTTAAACTCGTTGATAGGACTGAGAGAGCACGAATCTTCATCTTCAGCTCCTGCACCTGTGAGTTTTCTAATTGCTATTTTTCTTCTTTTTTCAGGCAAATGGGCAGTAATGCCCATTTCTTTCGCAGTTTCTGTAGCAAATGACATTTCTCTCTCAATCCCTTCATCTCTTATTAGCTGAATGGTCTTCGAGAGTCCCTCTATCATTTTGCTTGCCGTACCGATCGAAACAGACTCTTTTTGCAGAGCTCTATTGATTTTGTCGATAGACACGAGGATTCTTTCCCAAATTTCCAAAAGACAGAGAAATTTGTAATTGATTTGTGCTATTAATCCCTGAGCTCCTACTGTAGTTTCTAAATTCCACTTCTCTCGATCTGTCATTTCGTTCAGAACTGAATATATTTCTTTCACTCTTCTCTTTAAAGCGCTTACAGCTCTTCTTTTCGTAGACCATCTTGTTTGACAGTGTCCTTTCAGAGTGATGCCACTGTTACTCAGTGCAAGTTGCCACCTTCTTGTTGAGCCACTAAAAAAGTTAAACACGTTTTGAACAGTTCCAAAAAATCCAATCATCACAGGTGAAATCGCAGCAGCATGTGCACCTATCAAATTTAAACTGTGAGCTGCACATGGCACATAGCGAGCTTGATCATTTTGTCGCAAAATCTGGGCTTGAACACCATTATATTTTCCCGCCATATTACTGCCGTTGTCGTATCCTTGCCCCCGACAGTTGGCAATACTGAGACCATCCTCATTTAATTTTTGAAAGATATCACCGGAAAGACCTTCTCCCGTTTTCTCATTTGTGCTGATGAAGTCAGTAAAACTTTCATTAATTTGACATGTTCCTCCTGATACATTAACAAACCGAATAATCTGACTCATCTGCTCAGTGCGAGCACTGTCTGGAGTGCAGTCAAATATTATAGAAAAGTATTTGGCAGACTTAACTTTTTCTAAGATTTGCTGTTTAACTTTTCTTCCAATCAAAAAAATCACTTCATTCTGTATTTGAGGTGAAAAATAACTAAGCGCTTGTTTTTTTAGCTTTGACATAGGCCATGTGTTCGGCTAATTTAATGTGATAGTGACTGATTAGCTCCAAAGTGCTTAAGAAAACGCCACTGCCTGGTTCTCCGATTATTTCCTTCTTTGATGTTCCCCGAAGAGGTAAATTATTCTTGACACAAAATAGAATGACATCAACTACCCACTTTAACAATATTTCTCCACTTTTGAATCTTGTTTTGGATTTCTTCTTGAATATCAGCATCAATAGTTTTTTTTAGTTTTAAACGTTTTTGCAAATCTTTCCATTCAATGCTGCACAACCTATGGCTAGAAGAGTTTTCATGGTGATAAAGAACTGGGTTTAAATGTTTCCAATCTTTAAAACCTTTGTTGATGTCAGAAAATGATGAAGTCTTTCCCTGTTGACTTTTCCCAAAAAGGAGACAAGGAAAACAAAACAGAGCACCTTCTGATTTACTGTATAAGAGCCAATTTCTTCGAACTCGTTCACCGTTTGCTAAAGTTTTGTAAAACCATTTTGCATCTAGATGCCTAACCCCATCCGAGTCAGGGAATACGAATGTTGATAGGTCAACTGTTTGCGGTCCATGATCAACCAGAAGCAGTCTTACCTTATCACTAATTTCAGGAAAGCCAGGCCATTGCTTTGGATCGTCGTAAATGATTTCCTCTATTGTCGTGCAGTATTCTTCTGCAGTTGAGTCAAAATCATGGGGATCTTTCAATGATATATCCTCATCTGGGCTTGAAACAGACATCCTCTCTTCTATCAACCTGCTATCTTCGACTGATGGAGCATTGTCCACACATAAATCAGCAGAAGTTGATGGTGGACAATCAACTTGGTGGTGGTGGTCAGTTTTTTCCGCAATATCAGAAAATTCCTGCTTCGCGTCATTTTCATCTTTAAAGCTTGTAATGGCACTTAAGTCTTGTTCATTAGGCTTTAGCCAATTTTTTAACTGTCCTGAAAGATCTGCAGCAGTTTTTTCTTTATTTTTTCTGATTTTTTTAAAAGCACTGCCTGACGGTTTTTTAGGTCCCATTTTTGACCTCACAAGAATTGATATGCATCTGAAGTTATAGAAAACGAGAGCACCAAATAATACAAATAATAACGTGTCAAAGGCGAGATGCAGTAAGTACACAAAGGATTTGCAAGTTTAATCTCTTTCCCTTTACTAAAAAGCACAGAACCTCTGAAATCAGCGGGAGGAGGGGCTATCTCGCGAAGGTCACTTACCCTCGAAGGAGTGACCAATTAGAAAAGTCTTTCTTTGTCCGAACGGACGAGAAAAGCCCCTCGCGAAAGCCATTAAGTGTCCGATTACACTGAAAGAATTGAGTCTAGGACAGGAGACAAAGCTTAAACCAAAAGTGCAGCTGTAGTTTTCCACTACATGAATGGAAGTAAAATTGCATTATTGTATTTTTTGGTGATTCTATGTTTAAAACGCGCTTTCAGATTAGTATATAAACTGAAATTATAGTAAAGCGCTTTCAAAACTGCTTTTAAAGTCACTATGATTTAATTTCTGCTGTTAATTAACAATTTAAAGTTAATTGATAAATCAAATATAATATTTAAACCTACCGTTGTTGTGAACGCATGAAAATAAATAAATAAATAAATACAGGATTGTGCCAATTAATGTAAAAAAATGAATTCTAATAAGTTTTTATCACTCGCTCCAATCATAGAAGATTACAAGCTGCAAAAATATTACACACGGATGCGTAATAAAATGTTTACTATTGTGTCTATAGTAAAAGAAACGTGGAAATGCGCATTGAAATTCAATAATCGTTTCTAACAAATCTCTCCCCTCTCGACTTTGAGAAATACGTACCTACATACATTATTTTTTTGCTAGTTTTTGCCAAAGAAAAATTGTTGCCAACTTTAAAGCTATTTATGTTAGTGCAAAATCCCCCTACAAAACTATGTATCCGAACTGTTTTCAAAATGATAACGACAATTTTGCCAATTTTTTGACGTCGAGGAAAAATGATATTTCAGATGTATGGTAATTATTGATATGATATCGGGGAACAGGCGGCAAGAAAGGAGCGGAAAAGGGCGGTTTGCTTCTTTTGATAGGATAGGCACGGTCAATTTCAGGTCAGCCTATTGGCGTCATATAGCTAAATTCTATCCTGTTAAATAGATCTGAGCAGTGTATCCAACTGAAATCCGCCAAAACATAATTCCAAGTTCTACGTGATTTGTGACGCAGTGAGGGGAGCTTGCGCTGTGCAGGGCAGTCTAAGTTTGTATAAGGTTTATCGCTAAAAGAGTTGAGGTAAGACGAAGAAAAATCAATCGGAATGGCATTCCCTGCCACGGGTAAAATTGCTAAAATTGCTATTTTTTTTCTTTTTTCGACAATTGTTTCATTTTGTCCTCTAGCTCTTGTTCTTACGAGTTTTTTTTCTTCAACATTATTCCACTATTTAAATAAATAAATAAAAAAAAAAAAAAAAAAAAAAAAGGTCAAAATTGCGCCCCCCTGGTTACTGCGCCCGTGGCAAGAGCCACTCCTGCCAACCCCTAGCTACGCCTCTGGGATTAGTTAACATAGCAAACGTTGAATTTATACAATAAAAAAATCTGGTATGGACCCCACACTACTTTCTTTTACGTGTAAATTTCTTAGTAGTTGCCTTAAGTGTTAAAAAAAGTGCTTGGAGTGAGCAAGGTAACAATTCAAATATTTACTCCCCTAATCTACCACGAAACAATGCAAAAAATATTTTACAATGGTTAATTTTCTAACTATTGTTGATTTTAATATCATTCAGTGAATTTTTCGCAAAATATCGCCAATAGCGCCAAGTTGAACCCAATTCAAAAAAATAATTTTTTCGCCAAATTTGTCTGGCGTCAAACACTTGGCAACCAAAAACTTGGCGACATACCGCCAAGCGTTCGCGCCAATTCATATCACTTGAGTCTGCATTGAAATTAACGCTGATTTACCCCAAAAAAAGGGGTAAAACACCCCCTTGGGAGCATTCGAATGCAACCACAAGGGGAGGTGCACAACTAGACCATCCTCAGAGCCTGCATACCAAGCTGGAAGTTTCTACGGCATATGGTTTTTGAGTTATGCGAGGCACATACATACATCCGCACATACGTACATACAGACGTCACGAGAAAACTCGTCGTAATTAATTCGGGGGTGGTTGAAAAGGATTTTTCGGCTGCTTATATGTTGGTAGGTACATATGCACGTGCTGACAGGTCGGGGAGTGCATTTCATTCGGGGGTGAGCAAAATCAAAATTTAGACTCAAATTTGAGTGATTTTTTTTCGCGATCACAATACTTCCTTTACTACGTAAAAGGAAGTAAAAACACTGATAGAGTATTGAGCTCCCGTATAAGGGTGATTCGTCAGTGTTAAAACTACAGGTTGCGCAAGATACTTTAAGGGTGAACGTTGTAGCACCAGCGGTACCCCCTGAGGGTGCTTCTTGACTTCCTTTGGCACCCTTGAAGGTGCCATTTGAATCTCTATGGCCCCCTATGGGCTGCCATGGAACACCTATTGGGGTATCATGGGGCACCTACAATGTGCCACATGGAGCTAAATTGCACTTTGAAGGGCGCCATAGGGAGTCAATGGCACACTTCAGGGCGCCACTGGTGCTACAACGTTTGACCCTTAATGGTGCCTTAAGAAACCTGTAGTTTTAGCATTGTATTGCACAATAATCACCAAAATATATTTTCTTATAATTACATTTTCGCCTTTTTGTTCTATTTTGAACCTCTTCCGCAATTTTTCATTCACATTTTTGCGTCAGTTTTTATTTAGACGACCGTTTAATATGAGGGTACTTTACTAATGCGTAATTGAGAGTAGTACAGATATATTTTATCAAAACATAATGTAAAATACTCTCTAACATATAGGCAATGATTTTAAATTTTATTCTTTTATCTCTCTTCTTCCCTTGCATTTTTAGTAGAAGTTAGTATTATTTCGCTGAAACATGGGCAATCTGGATAAAACAATAAGTTAGTGAATTTATAAATACACATAGAGAAATAAGAGAATAATAGATATAATAAACATGTATTGATAAACAACGAGCAAATATTTTTAGGTTTTTTTTTTTCTCTCTCTCTTTGTTTTCTTCGTTTTACTAAAAAAAATATTCACTCATATTTTTCTGCGTCTTTAGTTGGAAAACATGGTACTTTGCTAAAAATAGTCAGCAAATCATTAAAATGGAGATGAAATCGTTTTCTATGATGATTTAGATTTTCAAAATTATGTTAGTCTTCCAATGGATGTTAAACTAATTCCCTACACATAACTATAACGAGGCGAGGCGAGCGAAAATACATTAATTTCCCACTCTCCGTACTTTTCCCTTATGGTTGTGATAGTTATGGCTGTGGACTTTTTTCCCCACTTAGCTTTTGCAACAATGGTTAAGTGCAAACGATTAAAATTGTTTTGTGCGTAAACTATTATTCAATCAACGTTAATAGAATACTTTTTGAAGTATTTATATAACGGATGCTCATGATGGCATGTATTGCTAAAACAAACTATTTAGCACTAGATTTGTTAGACCAATTTGGCACCTTCCCAACAGCTTAGTGGTATCACTATTTTCAGTGACTGCAGATCTGCCTTACAAGCCCTTAGCAAAGGTACTTCGGGCCTTATCCTGGAAATCATTGCACAACTTGAACAACTTCAACGTGTTCAGAAAAAATGTTATCTACAATGGATTCCTGCCCATGTGAACCTGGAGTTTAGCGAAATTGCTGATTCTTTGGCTAAAGAGGCCAGAAAACTCGACCAAACCGCAATTCCAATCAACCTAGCAGATGTAAATGCCTTTGCAAGATCAAAAATTTTCACCCCCTTTAAAATCAAAGCATATGATTAAATAACCAATCTTGACATCGACAGGAGAACAGCCACCACGCTCTCATCGGGCTAAGAACAAAACATCATAAAAATACGAAAATTTCTGCTGATGGGACTAAAAGTTATCAAAACTGTGGAAACTGTCTCGATGAAGAACTCACACCACATCATGTTTTCAACTGTCCTGCAGTTGCTGCAGGTCTTCACATCTTAAACTACCCTACAGAGAAAGATTTGTACTCTTGTAATGCCTTTGATATAGCTAAGGCTATTCAAGCACACCATTATTTGTAATCTCATTGAGGATACGACACCAACCAACCAACCACCAACCATTTGTTAGAAAACAATTAGAAGTTACTGAGATATGAGGACATAAATGAAAGCGTAAGCCTCATTCGATAAACATAAAACAAATGAAATGCCTCAAAAGCAGTGTGTGAAAAAAAGAGTGAAACTGTCGTCGTTCCATGGAGACGATGCAAAATTTCTAAAATTGATACGCCTATTGTAAAGTAACCGAGTATAACTAGCTGTATTTGCTTGAAATTATCCTCTAAATTTAACAAATCCTCAACATTCAACAGTCCATAAATTAGCAGTTTTTTCATGAACAGTTCATTCCTTTGTTATCCGAGATAATCTCAGTAACGTTCTTACTTCAGTTAATACAATTATCGCTTCTTAAAATCTTAATTAATCCAAAAGAATAAAGGTAATTATAGGAATTAATTAAAATAATTCCGTAAAGATGATTCAGTAATAACAATTTCGCGCGCGGAATTATAATCAAACATCAATCGAGGGGGACTGGTTTTTAATCACACCAATTATTCACCCTGCCTTAACGAGCTCCCAAATTGTATTTTCAAATCAAATAAACACCCTTCATTGCCTGCTGAAAGTAAATCGGAGCTTTGCAAGCTACAAAACAACGATGCTGAAAAGATACATAACTCTGCAAACACAAAGCATCAGATCTTTAGCTGAGAGAGAAAAGGGATTTAGGCAATTAGCAGAGGAAGTTCACAAAAGGGGCTCACACAATGCAAGCAATCGCACGAATTATTTGCACACAAAAGACAACTGAAAGTAAATTCATCAGCACCAAAGCTCTAAATTCCACCTAAAATCGCCTGAAACAAAAGCTGTTGCCATTTGAATCTTAATTAATTTACTTTCACGTAGAATATTATTCGTCGTCTCAACTTTATTTAAAGACCTGTTGCCTTTCGCCGCTGGCGCCTTTTAATTCGAAAAGGATGAAAACATAATCGCAGCGAGCTCTGAAAGGAATGCCGAGGATTGAGACAAAAGAAATGTTTGCTCGAATGGGGGGGAGGGGGGTATGTCGCCGTGAGTGGGTGAGGGGGTTAAGAAGAACAAAAAAATAGAATGAAAACGATACGTGGAAGAGGGATTATCGGTTGTTCGAATTGGAAAGATCGCCCGATTGTGCTCTATGCCGGCATTGTAGAAGTTGAAGTGAAAGTGGTATATATCTCGGTGGGGACGATATTAAATTGATGGCATTCGTGCCAGTCCAGGCGTAAAGTTCTCACTGACACAAAGTACATAAATAGAGAGAAAAAAAACGTTTACCGCGTGAGATTCAACAGCTCACAATCAAGAGTTACATGATGCAAAAATGTATCAATTTGGTACTCTCGTATCAAATTTATTTTATTTTGCTGATATTTCTCATTCAACATGGAAAATGTGTTGAGTGATTTCCCCTTAACAATAAAACAAAATAAAAAAATTCATTTATAGCTAATTTTACGACACAAAATGCTAGCAATAACGTTTGCAGCAGAAGATCTTGTCGCGTATGATTGAAGCGAAAATAATAATAATAAATAAACAAATAAATAAGCTAATAAATAAAAACTTTTAGTTCAGAATATTTCAGCTTTTTACAGTAAGATGCACCTTATTCCCCGTACTCTAGGCGCGAAACGGAAGTACAAGGGAAGTAAAGGATATCTAACTCTTCAATGATCGATTCCTGAGGGTCCTCTTTTGGTCTCGTAGTTCAGAAAACAGAAGCTGTACTTGTGCAAAATTCCGTCAATAATATTCATCAAATCACAAAATGTTGCCTTGGTCCCGACCCGATTCGCAAATTTGAAGACAGTAGGCCTGTGGCATTCCTTTAAGAGGCGGGTTGAATAGTGTTATTGAAGAAAGTGCTTAGAGTCGCAACCGCCCATCTTTGTGTCATTGCATGAGCTAAAGTTTTTGAAAGGATCAATTTTTGAGGTTGGATAAGCGAGAACGCGCGACTACACGGCTTACGCGTTCTCGCAGATCCAACCTATTTCTATAAATGAAGTGGTCCGTCTCCGCTTCCGGTCCATCCGCCATCTCTCCGCGGTCCAGCTTTACCATCTACTGTCTAACATTTTTTCGCGAGACCTCCGTCGAATCTGCGCACGCGCCAAGTCTCTTCTGATTTTCTCGAAATAGGGGGAAATGCAACGAGGAAGTAGCAAGCGAACAAAAACTGAAGGCATCGGGAAGTGCGCATCCTAAACCTATCTCCCCTTTTTCAAATGGAAGCGTTCGTGGCTGCCAGGCACACAATACGCAAACAGACAGTATCAGCTAGGGATCACTGATTGGGTAAACAAAATACTAGAGGGCAAAAAATGGCTGTTTTGATATCAAAAGTCGCGTCGTTATTGATTTTAAACATCATAACAAATCAATAAAATACATATCTTGTTATAGTTTTCTCTATGGCCTAGGCTGGACCTCATGATGTAGTAGTAAATGAGACACTGTAGTAACAAAACAGTATGATACACCGCAGAAATTATATGTTGTTTTTACAGTATAATACAACTAATTTTAGAGTAATTTCATAGTATAATACAGCTAGTTTTATGGTAATATTGCTAATTTTACAGTAATAAACTGTAAAGTTGATAGTTTTACAGTGATAAACTGTGAAATAGCTAGTTTTGCAGTTTGTTACTGTGCTTTTAATTTTAAACTGGAATAATTTCCGCCAATAACGGAAAGAGTGACAACAAGCATGTGTAAAAATAAGCTAACCATTTTCGCAGAACTAGAAAATCACCAAACTGCCGGAACTGTATTTGCAAAAGATTCAGTAACTTATTTGTCATTGGCAGCTTACACATTTACCATATTTAACATCAACATCAATGCGAAAGCAGTAAGTAACCCTTGACAACGCAATAAGAAAATAAAAAATGAAATCAGCAAAATAAAATGTAGTACCTTTGCGCACCCTCGAGATGAATAAAAACAATGTATCCAGAGACAACTTTGTTATAAAATGGTACAAGCATTTTTTAGAGATCCAAGGACCCCTTCTTCATGGTATATCAATGTTGCAAAAAGAGACGGAAATAATGAGTTTTGCAATTTTCCACCACGGAAATCTGCAATACCTTGACGCACGCAACTTTCACTACGAAGTTTAATTACCATTTGTTAATTAATGCAGATGAGATGACATACAAAAAAAGCTAAAAGGTTTTTGAATGAGGTTTCGGAAAAAATGTTAAGACCTACTTTGCAAAAATGAACTGTTGTTTTTACAATACAATACTGGCAGCCGAGGTTCCAATTTAAAACTGTAAAATGCACAGTAATAAACTGTAAAACTAGCAATTTTACAGTTTCTTACTGTAAAGTTAGCAATTTTACAGTTTATTGCCGTAAAATTTAGCTGTATTATACTGTAAAAACAACAGTATAATACTGGCAGCAGAGGTTCCAGTTTAAAACTGAAAATGCACGGTAATAAACTGTAAAATTAGCAATTTTACAGTTTAGTACTGTAAAATGAGCAATTTGACAGTTTATTACTATAAAATGAGCTGTGTTATACTATAAAAACAACATTCATTTTTTACAGTGCAGTGACAGTTCACTTGTGACATTAACCCACTTTAGTTCGGAACGGGACTTACGCCACTGGAGCGTCCGACCGGCACAGACAAAGACACAAGACGAAAGTTCACTTCTTTATTAGAAATTAAAGCCGTTTCGGGGGTCTCTAATTATACTAATCGAGAAGAGAGTAGGTTGCGCAATTAGAAAATAAAGGCCGTCCTCGGAACAAATATTTTGAATTAACGTGGAAATAATTGGTCGCCTGCGGAAACTTTTACTGCGCGACAATGGGGGAGACAAAACAGAGAAAGAGTGCATTATGGGGCTCTCCGTTTTCAATCGCATTCGGCCCATTATCGCTCCACCTTAAAAAGGCAAAAACATAAAGGAGCGCTGCCGTTTTTCCCATTGATTGTATGACTAAGAAAAGGCGACGGTCTATTGTGTGTGTGCCGTTAGCTCTGCGAGTTTTCTCTGCAATGTTTGTCGTCGCGGCAGCCATGTTGGACCACGACGCGTAATGCTCGTGGCGATGAAAAGAAAAAAGCATGGTAAAGTCACTGATCACTAGAGTGATCAGCGACGTCTGACCGTGACGCTCTGGCCCCGGGTTCGAATCCCGGCTGGGCATGGACGTACTTTCTCTCTCTCCTGTCATTGTCCTTTCTGTGTGTGAAAGTGTGTTATGAATGGATGCCTACCCTATAAACGGGTCCTTATGGCATGTGTGTTGAGCTAAAACGGTCTTCCACCTTAATGGTGCTCGTAAAAACGGAAGCCGTACCTATCCTGCCTTAAATCGAGTAGATTTCATCTACTCGGGCTCGGACACCCGAGTGGTATTAGAAACAACAGCAGCAAAAAACATGAAAAATTGGTGAATACGGCAAGTGCAACAAATATGGCAGCGATTGGAAGCAAATATCAATCCACTCAATAACATCTAACCGAGACAGCAGTTTTCATAAGTTGCAGGCAAGTAACCACATGGATAAGTTGAGAATATCTTCATACTGGCAGCTTAAAATAGTTTGGAGGACCACCACTAGCTCAGTTAATCTGCAACTTTAAGACAGAGATTATTCACTATTCTTCTAAAATCAATTCCAATTCTAAAAGTTAAACCGTCTATTTAAGGGCAATAACTTTAAACAGTGGATTAGTAGTCTTCAAAATGTATTCAGTAGGATACAGAAGTTACTTGTAAGGGTATACGGGAGTAGATTCATTAAATTTTCTTTGGAGGCAAGACGAAAATATAAATTTCATATTTTACACTGCTCGGATGATATTCCTCTGCCCACTCTTCTTCCAGCCAACGTTCCTGACAGTCCGTGCAATTCAGGACATGTCTTAACGGTTAGAGGCAAAACCAACAGAAGTCATGAAATCATATTTAAAATAAAGGATAATTAAGAAATAACATTACTCTACGCACAAATCAGTTTTCAGTAACGAAACTTCTCACCTATACTCTATCAAGCAGTTGGAGCTTTAACAGTTACTCTTCAGCATTGGCGGCTCGTACAGGGGGGCAAAGGGGCGACTGTCTCCTCACTTCCAAAAGTAAAGGAGCCTTGCCCCCTCATTTTTCAGAGTTAGGAATTAATTTATTGATTGAAAAATGAGCTGTTAATCAGCAGATCTATTCATTTCACTAAAACAAAAGGTGAAAATTCCAAAAAAAGGACCTTTTCCATTTTTTTTTCATAGGAGTGGAACTTTTAATCAGAAGGATTTAATCAATGATAAACAACCGTCTTAACTTTTGCTGCAACATTCCGCGTTTTTTAAAGGTCATTTAATCGACATTGTTAAAATCCAATAACATAGCCAAATGTTGCTGGTTTGGATGGGGAGGGGGGGAGTATCAGAAGTGTTGAAGCCCCTCACAATTCTTTTGACCCTCCACTTTTATGGGGCACCAGCAACGGCGGATCCAGCTTCTGGTTACGGTGGGGGTCATTTTCGGAAGGGGGGTTAAAGTGCAATTTTTGTGCAAAAATTGGGGTTAGTGGCATTTTTTTTGCAAAAAAAGATCCTAAAAATGCACTTTTTGTCTAGATTTGGTAGGTTAAGGAGGGGGGGGGTAGTCATTGGGGTCATGGCCCTCCCCCTGGATCCGACTCTGGGCACCAGCCGCCTACGCGTTTTTAGGGCGAGGTCCCCCCCCTCATTTTACAGACTTTTTCAACTGTGTAGTTGGAGCTTTTTTAGTTGTTTTTCAATGAGAAGTCTAAATTCATTTTGCAGACTTTTTTTGTGCTTGAAGTTGAATATTTGACAGTTACTTTGCAACGGTGATGTCTTTTTGTATCTTGCAGATTTTTTTGACTAAGTAGCAGGAGCTTTGGCAGTTGTTTTTCAGTGTGATGTAGTTTCCCATTTTTCTGACTTTTTTGTCAGATCAGTTGGAGCTTTGACAGTTTAGTTATTTCTCAATGCAATGTCTTTCCTCGTTTTACACTTTTTCTGTCTGAGCAGCTGAAGCTTGGCATTAACTTTTCAGAGAAACGTGTTTTCTCATGTTGGACTTTTTAACATTTCTTCAAGCTGGATCATACAGGAGCGAGACGACAACGAATGGTGGTTTTCCTCATTTGGCATTAGTATGAGTCCCTGTTTATATTGCTTTATTTTAAATTTAAATATTCGTCTTGTTTCATTTTCGATATCTATGGGAGTTATGATCTTTAAATATTGTCTGTAGAGCCTATTAGTTACCTTTAACTAATTCAATTTGACTACACGATTTGCTTCGTACATTTTCTTACAAAGTTCTCCATTCGGATAACAGAATAGAATGAACTATAAACGAACTACGTACTATTAGGTTTTATAACTGAAATTTTCAGTATGTGACAATAAATACTATTGTACTAGAGACAAAATAGCGAACTATACAAAGTTCATTATAATAATGACTTGCCGCACAATTTTGCTCGACATTAAACAATTTCACTTAATCCGATAAATTTGAAGTGATATTTCAGACTTTTTTGAAACATTTATAAAACCTAAAAGTTTCAAAACAATTAAAATCTTATAGTGCATAATCTTTTGAAATTTGTGTGTGTTTCTGCCTCAACTGCTACTAATTTAACCGCAACGAAGGAGAGAAACAAAGTAAAAATAAATAAGTGAAGTATAAACATCTGTCATGAAATTATTAATTGCAAAATAATTGCAAGTGAAAAAAAAAAAAAACACGAGAAATGTTGGAATACATCGATGCATACACAGACACACACGCACACACGAGAAAGAAAATTTTTTCACCCACAAAGAGTAATACCAATTACGATAAATACTAATTATGATTAACAAAAATTATTGTAAAAGTGGTTAAAAATGGCCGACAGACGACATGATCCTTGAGCTAAGATATTTGTTCGACTATTAGAGGCTTTTTTACGCCCCCACTTATTCCCTTCCTCCCCCCCGATAGAATATTCGAGAAACGCATATTCTCCGTTCGAATGAATCCGAATTGAATGGAAAGCCTCTCCGCTTAAAAGAACCAAACAACGAAAAAATACATTTATAAATAAATAAATCCTCAAATAACCCATTCTCCACTCACACAAGGTAATATATCTGTTGCCGATCCGAAAAACTATTATTTTTCAAGAAAACCCGACGACAGGATTTTAATATTACCCGCGCTATACGAGGTTCGAAGCAAGGGTATTCTATGTCACGCGCACGCCCCATATATCTATAAACAGCCGCCCGACAAAGAATGCTCTTTGTGGAAGCTTTCCATTAGGCCCTCAAAAAAGTATTCTTTTCAATAGCCCGAAGCTTCACTAACAAGTAGTCCCCCGCCATTGTTACGGTCCCACATTATGTTGTTTGTTACAGCAAGCCCCCAAATTAGGGACTACTGCCGCTTCAAAAGGTTTTTGCTCAGTCAACTATTTCGGTGTATATATGGATACACATGCACGCGGGGTATATATACAGACATATATATATATATATCATTTCTCCAAGGCTGTTTTTCGATTATGCTCCTTCCAGGAATGATACTGTCGCGCACAAAAGGGGTGCACATATGCAGATTCGACACGAATGGAATAAAGGACGGGGAAGGGTTCGAATGGGAGAATAAGAAAATGCGTACGGTTTCATTTGGAATGTTTTGGTGTGCGGGATATGGTATGATGAAACGTGTAGTTCCACTTGTTGCTTACGGTGGGGAAAAGTTTTGAATGCGAGAGGAGAAAATGCTTTTTGGGAAATTTTTCGTTTTCGTATGAAATTTAATCGTTGGCTTTGCGATATTTACTTTTTTGTAGCGACGAATACTGGTTTTTGATTATGTTCCATGTGGAATTGTGATATGGGTATACCTCGCAAGAGTATAGTGTAAGCTTATGAGACCAGAAAATAGGACTTCAGAAGTCTTTATCTAGTTATACATCTATTATAATGTCTATTTATATAAACTTATTGTTACAAATTTGGTAAATAGTTAATTTTATGATCTCACTAGTCGATATCCCGGCTTCGCGCGGGTTAAAATGCAACATGCTAAATTCAAGAATTTATTTTTCGTGACAACTTGTCAGTTAAATCAGCGGGAAGGACAACGAAAATGTGTTATTCATCTGTGATTTTCTAAAAAATTGAGTTTCTGCTTTTGAAAAACAATAAAAACAGACGCATTATATATTCAAGGGGGAATACTCACGAAAGAAACATTTCTTAACTACAGTGAACTCTCACTTATGCGCCGGCCCAAGGGACCAACACAAAAAGGCGCATAAATGAGAGAGACGCATAAGTGAACAAGCCTATTTAAAAGTCTAAAACGCAACATAAGTTCTAATGAGAGCATGAATAAGAATGTTTCTATAGGGCCATTCCATGAAAAGTGAAACCAATTGGTCAAAAATTCATATTGAAGTTATGTTGCTATGTTATACATCATTTTAAAGCTTAAGATGTATATTTTAAGAATCCTGCATTGGTTTTTTGGTGAGAGTTAGAATAATACTTGTTTTCTTAGTTGGAAGTACGATATTCACGAACTTGTAAAAATCAGAAAAAAGAACACATTTTCAAATGCATATTTTCTCGTGGAAAAATAAAACCAAAAATAACTACTTGTAGCACAATTTTAACTACTACGACGGTACTATAATAATATGCATTCATTAATTTCTTTTGAATTGATATAAATGGTGTAATTGAAGTTTGAAAAAAAGAAGTTTGATGTTACGTCTGTAACAAAAAAGAAGCAAAAGTTGTCATTACGTCCTGAAAAATCAAAATTAAAAAAAACCCTTAATGGTCCTTTTGGCAAATTCTTAGAGTAATTGCCCACCATAGTTAAAAATATTGCAACTGATTTAGTTTTTAAATTAATGCTGTTACAGACGTAACATTTCGGACCTAACAAATGGCTCTATGTTACGTCCGTAGCAAAAGTAAATTTCCAATTAAATAGGTAAAAGGCACAGGATGAGCAATACATGTATATAGCATAATATGGTACGAGTACTAAAGTTTCTGGTATTCTGATTTTGAAATTTTTAATTATGTCTGCATGTAATTGAAATTTGTTTGTGAAAATGCCGTTCGAATTTCTAAAACGTCGGACGAAAAAGGACACATTTTTTCATTCAAAAAAAATTATCAAAATTGACCAACTGTCACCAAGAAGGTTAAATTTTAGTTTGGTACTAGTATTCTGCTATATCATCCAACATTTTCAATTTTTTAAGTTCTCCTAAGACCAATCACTGATTCCAGACCTTACTTTTCCCGATTTTTTTATGTAGCAGCCCCATTATGCATTAATTTTAAGAATACAAATAAATACATTTGTGTGAAGGCCCTTCTAAACTTTTCTTGTGTCAATCTTTCTTGGAAATAATTGTCTTAAGATGCATTAATTTATTGTTACATATTGACGTATCGGCATATGCTCTCAACTCCCCCAGACTTACCCAAATTTTCTAAAACTGTTACAGTATATAACTTAAAATATTCAAATAGTGTGTTAATTAATGCTACTGTATTGTTTTAGCACGAAAATCTTCGTTTATTCCTGCTTTAAAATACTGTTTTCTACTTTCAAATCAGAGATGTTACGTCTGTAACACCACTTTGTTTCGTCCGTAACAAGTTTATGAATTTTTTTCACAAATTCGGCAGTCAAAATCCACACAATCTTTATGGTTTTAGAAAGCTTGAAATCTCTAGAACACGTATTTAAAAAAAAAAGTTCAAAATTTCCGTATAATTCGGAGGAATATTGTAAGTTGTATGACATAGTCGAGTTTTTGCTGTTTTGTGAATTACGTCTGTAACAGGCAGTTTTTAATTTTTGTATTTTTTTGTAATTAAGCAATCTGCACGCAAATTTAATGTAGCATAAACATCATCAAGTTACACTACAGGAAAAAAAATTGAAGACTTTCATCAGCCCAAACCAGAATTATTTGTGTTCAAAGTCTGCGATTGTTACGTCTGTAACGATGGAATTGCCCTATAGAAAATGGTCATAATACTACGGTTTGGCAACTACTGCAAGGGCGGATACAAGGGAGGGGCGATGGGGGCGATCGCCCCTCCCTTGAGGGGCTCTTCTCCAGCAGTTTTCGATTTTGAAGTTCAAAAAGGCAATTTTAGTTGATCTTTGATGATATTAAGTGAAAGGGTGGGGATTCGGGGCTCTGATTGGGAATTTTTTCAAAATGGAAGACCAAAACATTTGTAAGCAACATGCGTTAACTAGGATGCTTTGCGAAAAAAAAAATAGGCAACTAAGGAAAAAAAAACAATCGCCCCTCCCTTGGAACATTTCTGGATCCGCCCTTGAACTACTGTAACCTAACTACAATGATAAAGAGAAAACAAAAATTGTAGCATACGTAATCACAAACTGGTCCTTTTAAAACAATCCATAATAGATAATTGTCCCTCTACGAATTTTAGTTCATGTGGAAAAAATGCCTTCAGTGAGCAATAAAAGCGAAAGATTAAAGCGGAAAGTGAAGAAACATGCTCGTTTTTTTAAGAAAATAAATTAAATTGTTTACGTTTTTCGAAAAATTCGGCGGATAAGTGAAATATTTATCTTTAGAGCTACGCATAAACGAATGATTCTTTCGTTATTTTGCTATGGAATGTGCTGGGTCCATTTAAAATCGTCGTATAAGTGAAAAAGGCGCATAAACGAGGCGGCGTATAAGTGAGAGTTCACTGTATTTGAATAGAAAGAAGCCTCGAGCTTTCGAAGTGAAGTTGAGATGAAGCACTAAATAATTGTTTGAATGGAGGGAATCCTTTAAAAAAATAGAGATTTTATGTGGAAGTTTCAACTGAAATTGGAATAAAAAAAAGAACTAACTGGTTAGATTTTTTTCCAATCTATCTCTTGATCCCAGTGACGACACAAACACTGAAATTTTCTAGCGAAATCCGACGGGTAGTTTTTGAGTCTGTAAAAGACATACATACATACATAGGTTCAAAGATACATACGTACATAAATTCATTTTATACATAAAGATATGTTTAATTTGCTGTAATCTTGCTAAATTTTTCGAGAAAACGCAAAATGTGCAAAACTTGAAATGACGGGCCTGATCTATCTAGAAATATCAACTAGATGGTACAAAAGTCTCCCTAAGGAATTGACGTTATTAATTTTTGCTCAGACTTTATCACTTTCATAATTTCTTTTAGTTGGAGGGGCAACGAAAATCGATGAAACTTACGATAATCCCTCAGTGTATTATCTAAACAAAAGAGGTAACTTCTTAAGCAAGGACTGAGGGCAGTAATCCTCCCGGACATTTCTGACTCCACCAAACCACTTAATCCCAACCCCTTTTGTCCATTTTGCCAAACATTCGACGTTCCACCGAGCACTTGCTGTGGAAAAGAACAGCTGAGACATCGTCAATCGAGTTCTATTAGATAAAATCGGAGGTCAGGTTGCTGTTTGCAGAGGACTTTGTTCTATCGAACACCAGTCCATCCTTTCCATGCCTTGTGGCAAGATGAGACAAAAGGAGGGAGTTGGGAAAGAAAGACCACAGAAAATTATGAATCTTAAAGATCATCAAGTTCTTTTCGGGAACCTTTGAAGTTGATCATACGTAATGACTCAGCAAACATGAGGATTGGTGGTAGTACAAGAATCTTTTTTTTTTAGAAGAGGCATACACTAGATAATTTTTTCATTAAATTATTTTAACTATTTTGTTATCGTGCCTACAATACATTAAAAATTTATTCTGAAACTTACAGATCAGTAAACTAGCAGAAAAAAATGCTAGAAAGGAAATTTGAAAGTATTTTTGATCATGAATATATGCAAAAAAATAGAAGATTTCTTTATATACGAGTAATATAATTTCCGTATAATGGATACATTCATCAGTTATCAATTATGTTTGCGAAATATAGCTGAACTTTTCAGCAAATTCCTCGATTTAGGTACTCAAATTAAAGAATTTGAACAAATTGATTGCATTTTTGGATTAGTCAATGCTAAAAAAAAAGGGAAACAACTCTTAATTGAGTGCATTTCTAAAAGAAAATATTTTATCTGCTCAACTTCAGTTACAATTTTCGTTAGAAAAAAAGGTTTTATTGCTCTTTTCTTTCTTTCTTTGAAAGAAATGAAACTTGTTTAAATAAATGTCATTTTACCATTAAAAAAATAACAATTAAAATTTGACCTTCTGATTTAAAAGTGGTATAAACAACCAAAATTTAGAAAACGCAACTTAGATCCGTGGAATAATTTTTCGTTAGACTCCAAGTTATTCCAAAAGAATGTTCCACTTTTATTAACGCATACACTTTCCTACTATATAATAAAATAAAAGTTTTGAACGGAGCACTTCCAACATATTTTTAGAGAATTCGCTTTGTAACAAGTCTCTTCAACAGCCAAAGTTTCAAGCAGATAAAACTTTGTACTCGGTGTTGCCATTCACATTCTGTGAATTTTTATTTTTCCGGGAAGAAAGAAACTAAGCTGAATACTTTTTCTCCACTGTCCACGTATGGAAAAAATCAGATTTCTGTACGGATTTGAGATTCCTGCTCCTTTCTGACAACGCGTCATTTTGTTACAGTCCGCATTCTTTAAAAAAAAGCTGGCGTCCCGTAGTAAACAAATACCACGTTGAAATGCGAGTTAAATTTTTCCTTAAACGCCATTCACAAACAGCCTGGATTATAGTCCGGCGTAGTTCTTCAATATTCCATAGTTGGGCAGCAGACTTTTCAGATGGACAATATCGAATATTCTGGAATAGAAAAGGCTTTTATTGAATCCCGAAAAAAGACTTTCTTTATCGGTCGGGTCCAGATAGTCTTTTGTTTACTTTTGTTCATTTTATAAGGCGTTTTAGAATAAGATATGCCATACAAATGGCAGTAGTTGTTTTGTAACCGAAATATTCTCTTCGCAGATAATACAGTAAATACTAAATGGGAACGAGATGAACATGTCGCTGGATTTCTGTCAAGAGTGTAATTTGCACTCTGGTTAATTTCCACAGAAATTGGCAAATAACTAAAGTTAAACCGTGAAGAGATGGCGGGTCGAATGGAATCGGAGAAACAGACCACTTCATTTAACACTTTATGCCCCGACGGGACTTAGAAGTACCGCTTATATTAATTTAGTATTATGATTCCTAAATGGCTGGAATCATGCTGGTACTTTCAAGTACCACTCCTTGTACTTCCCTGAGAGCCCGACAGATGGTAAATGTGATCCGAAACAGTTCTCTTAGGGGCTCTAAGGTGTAGGGACTTACTGAACCGTGAACTTACTGAACCCTACTGAATTTCAAACATTTTTTATGAGGCGTGACTATACTGAATGTCAACCATTTTTTATTTGTTATGTATGCTGTTTGATGTATTTTCAACTGAAGGAAAATTATATATTTTTTTCATTTATTGCTAAATTAATTTGGGACATAAAGGTTAAAATAGGTTCGTTGGATTAGCGAGAATACACGGCTTACCCATTCTCGCAGATCCAACCTATTTCTAAATGAAGTTTCTGCTTCCAGTCTACCCGCCAACTGTTCGTGGTTAAACTATACATCATTCCCGGAAAAGATAGAGTGGATATAAACAAAGAATCGCGCCGTTTGGCTTAGCCAATCACGTGTTTGACTAAAGAGCTATTCAGATTACGACTGATCCGGCAGTCCGAACCGAATTTTTCGCTGCGAAAATGGTTTTTGGAATCCGTTTCCATGACAGCACGCCGAACCATCGGCTTCCGTCACCGTTCTAGAATGCCGGATGTCGTCGGCGCTGACAAACGACCGGTCTTTTGGTAGCGACTTCATTGGCTCTCACCAGGTGCCAAAGGCGGATCCAGCTCCTGGCTAAGGAGGGGGTCATTTTCGGATAGGGGAGGGGGGTCAAAGTGCAATTTTTGTGCAAAAATGGGGGTTTTGGCAAGTTTTTCGGAATATAAGTCCCAAAAAGGCAATTTTTTGCTATATTTGGTAGGTTAAGGAGGGATCATGACCAACATGACCAATCCTCTGGATCCGCGCCTGCCAGATGCGCGCTCTTTGTAATTTGTGGGTGAATACCGTTACGTGACTTTCGGACGGAGCTACTGCGAATGCTCGAAACTTTTCACCTCCGTCCAGGAGGTCCGAAAAACTACTTCGTTCGGACTGAATGGTCGCAATGTGAAAAGCCCGTTAGACAGGAACGAATTGGTGCCGATGAGACAGCGAATGAGAATCATATTGGTAACTTTTTTTTTTCCATGGGAAATCTCCAAAATTGGCATAGAGAATATACCATCTGAAAACCTATTTGCTTACTTATAGTTTGTCTACTCCGTATGGACGGACTTCAAAATACTTTTCAAAGTGGAATTTAGCTTCTGATTTTGGGTCATTACTTGAATGTAAGTTCAAAATTTAGAGGGTATGGGAAGGGGTATTTCACTACTACGAAAAAAAAAGGAGTTCTAGTTTTTCCCTGAAATTTTTAATCCTAATAACACATTTAAAGATTATTCTTTTCCTAAACTTTTGTCTTGCGCTTCAAGTTTAGAAGCACAAAATCTTTTGCAAAGGTATTTATAAAACTTTCTTGTCAATGTTGTAGGTTGAAAATGATAAAATAACAACCGAAACATAAATTTTTTTCACGTTTTCCACTCAAAATCTTTTTTTCACTGCTCAATGTGTTAAAAACAACACCGGGCTCTTATGGGTTCACTAATTAACAGGCTAAATCAGTTCATTTAGTTAAAAATTGTTTTTTAAATGAGTTATAGATGAGAAGATATCCGGTGTCAACGTTTGGTCAGAACTTTTTTAAATCCACTAAAACATCGAATATGACATTTTTGTGGCATGTCTCTCTTTTCATCCACAAAGACATCAGATGATCGTTTTGTGGGATGCATTTTCATCCACTAAACATCTCATATAATCCTTTGTCAGACATCTTTTCATTCACTTAAACATCTGACATCATCTTTCTGTCAGATATCTTTTCATCCAGTAAGACATGTAATGTGATTCTTTTGTCATATTTACTCACTATCACATTCATTTACCAAAAAAATCCTTTTGTGGGATGTCTTTTCATCCAGCAAGACACTTGAAATCACCTTTTTCTGAAAAGCCTTGTCATCCATTAAAACATCCTATATCGTTTTTTTTTTGTCACAAATCTTTTCATCTAGGAAGACATCTGATGGCGCTCTTTTGTACGAAATCTTTTCGTCAAGTAAAACATCCTATGTAATATTTTTGCCGGATGTCTTTTCATTCACTAAGACATCCGATATCATTCTTTTGTCATATTTCTTTTCATCCAAGAAGCCATCTGATGTCACCCTTTTGTATGATATCTTTTCATCAAGTAAGACATCCCATATGATCTTTTTGCCAGTTATCTTTTCATCCACAAAGACATCCGACGATACCCTTTTTGTCGAATGTCTTTTCATCAAGCAACTAATGTTATCCTTTTGTCAGATTTTTTTTTTCATCCAGTATGACATCCGATATCGTTGTTCCGTGGGATGCCTCTTACCCCAGAAAGGCATCCGATATTGTCCTTTTGTCGAATTTCTTTCCAATCAAACGGTTTATTTTTTGGAATGAAAAAAGGGGTTTTCTCCCACCACCAAATCATGTGTCTGCAATTCGTATTGCTATCTGTGAATTTTAACTTTACTATGTTGTGTTCAACTTCATTTGCAGCGTCAAGAACTGATACTTCAGCAAGTAGAAATACCATCATACCACGCAAATGTAAGTGCCTTGAGGAATGTGCAACTTGGTAATATCAGCCTTTATCATATTATACAACCCAGTAGTAAATCATGTACCTCATTAGAATCATTGTTAGTGGAATAAGGGCTGAGAGCAAGTCACTAAAACCATGACTCTCCTCAGAAGAATTCTCAGAATCCTCACACTCCAGCAGAGAGAACAAAGATGCCTCTCTGACCCCAGACGATCTCTCAACAGAAAAACATCCCCAAAATATTCTTCACACTCACATCCAGCAACAATGTGACCATACATAAAGCATAACGCTCAAAAACCGCGCCGGCCTTTGTTTATAGTTGGCGTTCCACAGAGTGTCGGCTGTTCAACCCTTTTCGTACTTCATAATAAAATTTTTATTATTTGCACGTGACGGGGTGCGAGGCGGATGTTACGGAGATGAGTCTTTCCGTGGTGTTGGGAAAGCACTAAACTGGCCGCGAATGTGTGTGGAGAGAGGGGCGTTAGAATCTTTGCGGCCATTGTTAGGCAAATCAGTTGCGTCACCACTAACGAAGAGTCGTAGGCGAGAGCATGTTCGGGTGATAATTTCAATTATTTCTGCACTTAATCACGTTGTCATTTCTGGGAGGACACTGAAGATCCTTTTAAATGTAAATAAATAAATGAGCAGGTAAATGAAATGATATTTCTAACTGTCTTAAGTGGATGCAGTATCATGTTGGAATAATTAAAATTTAGTCTAGCGCAAAGACATATCTGTACCTCAGAACCAGAACGACGTAAGTTCAAAAATGGCGATTTTCACTTTTTTGCTTCATCGATGTAGAATCTTATTCCACATCGACTCATTAAAACAGTATTCTATATAACTAATTCCTTCACAATTATTTAGCAGCGTGAATAGAACGCGAGTCCCATCCTTTGCATGTATCCGACAATCTTTGTCGCCCTCTACTGCAAAATGGCGAAAATGGACTTAACTTAGTCTGGTTCTGAGGTACAGATATAATCTTTTAATTCAAATCTCATTTAGAGAAGTTGTTAGAAGGCAACTGCCTATCTCCTGTATTTCAAAGCATACTTCACGGTTTTCTAATACAGTCAAACCTGTCTATCTCGAATTTCACGGGACAGAAGAAAAATTCGAGATACGGAGGTTTAGAGATACAGAGATTGTGATAAAATTTACAAAAGTAAGCAATTGGAACAAAGTCAAAGACTTTATAGATTGTTTTGCATTGATAGTGTTGAATATTTTACTGTACGACATGTTGTGAGCCTACGTTTTACTAATTTTGATGACTATATCGGTAGCAAATGTATACTTTTAAGTACGAACATAGTCCTTGAATGATTGTGCAAAAGATGATTTTTGTCTCCACAAGCTATACCATTGATAAGGCTAGGGTTGAAATTCAAAAATGAGAGTCGTCAAGATTCGAGATACAGTGAACTCTCACTTATACACCGCCTCATTTATGCGCCTTTTTCACTTATACGACGATTTTAAATGGTCCCAGCACATTCCATAGCAAAATAATGATAGTATCATTCGCTTATGCGTCGCTCTAAAGATAAATATTTCACTTATGCGCCGAATTTTCCGTAAAATGTTTAAAAAGTTATTTATTTTCTTAAAAAATAAGCATTTTTCTTCACTTTCCTCTTTAATCTGTCGCCTTTATTGCTCACGGAAGGCATTTTTTCCGCATGAACTAGAGTTCGGAGAGGGACAATTACCTATTATGGATCGTTTTAAAAGAAACAGTTTGTAATTAGGTATGCGACAATTTTTGTTTTCTCTTTATGATTGTAGTTACGTTACAGTAATTGCCAAAAGTAGTAATATGTCCCTTGTCTATAGAATCATTCTTATTCATTCTCTCATTAGAGCTTATGTTGCGTATTAGTCCTTTAAAGAGGCTTGTTCACTTATACGTCTCTCTCCCTTATGCGCCTTTTTCTGTTGGTCCCTTCGGCCGGCGCATAAGTGAGAGTTCACTGTATAGAGGTTTTCGGGAAAAAACATTCGAGATAAACATGAGAAAAAACATTAAATTTATGCTGTAAAAGCAGGGAAATTGAAAAATTTCGACATAGAGAGGTTTCGAAATAAACAAGTTTGACAGTATGCATTGGCTATATACAATTTGCCATGTACCCAAACCTCCACCCAAAAACCTTTCTTATGACAGGCTTGTTTTAAATTCTTTGTTGTACTTATATATTTCTCGCATTATATGCATTAAATTCTTGCATTAAGTTTTATTTATTATTTTTCTCACGTTTACCACATGTATTTTGATTATCCAATGGCTAAGCTTAAAAGTGTTATCAGGTATTGTGTACAAGCTGCCCAGTTTAACTCTTTTTTTTCTTGGCTCGAATTCTGAAGATTTAAAGCTTCTTAAATTATTTATTGGTTTCTTTATACCCTGCTTTTTAGAAGCCACTACTGCAGATATTGATTATACGATTTCGAACGTTCTGTACATAAGAAAATATAGCAACAACGATAAAATATCTATTTTTGACAATGTACTATTGAAAAGAAGTTGGTACACAGAATCACGACAACTGAACGTAATGAAAACTCCACAGAGTTTTGTAATGCAGAATGGCATCAAGTCAAACGACGATCAGTTTTATTCGATCCCTTATATTTCTGCAATTCATAGGATCACGCAGCAAAAACTTCAGTGGCTTCAGTAATATGCAAATTTTCAAACCGAGATGAAAGCAAATATAAAATAATACTTGCAACGTGCATGTAAGGCTTCTTCCTTCCATTTTTATCTTGTAGAAGAGAAGAATTTTTTATGTTCATTTCTGAGACATAAAACAGTTCAAATAGTCCGAGAGCCAGTAACAGATATATATGACCAAGTTCCTCTCAAGTGATAATTAGTAATTCGCAGCAGAAAATCGAACTATGAAGCCTCGTGAATGTCAGCTGAGGCTCGGTGGGGGGATAAGCAGTTGGAACCTCCCACGCTTGAAGAAAAAAAAAAAATTCACTCATTTCCTCTCGCCTAAAAATTTACCAGATGATAGCTTATATGTAACTATTGATAAATATATACGTCAGCTGGCTGTATCTCGGTGGAAAAATTGTCAGCTGATACTTTGAAGGTCGTTACGTAGAAGTTAGCTAGAAGCATTTACTGACTACACTGTTCGACAAAAAAAAACCTTGAAAATGCTTCTGGTATTTTGAAGGCTGATTCTTATGTAAAATGACCCCCTGAATCCGAATATGACCCCGTTTTCCCCCATCACGTCCCAATTTTTTTTTAAAACGCCCCCCTTTTTTTTTCATTTTTCCTTAGTTTCAGGGCTTATTATTTTTTTTTTTGGAGGGGAAAGGAGCCTTATATTCACCAATAAATTTTTTTGGATGTCAAGAGAGACTCAAAGTTTAAAATCATGAGCACCGAGAAAAAATCGGGGAACTTGGGGGGGGGGGGCGTGGCCCCCCAAAATATTTGAAAAATCACCAAAAACGATCTTTTTATTCTAGTTTCTTTAAAAAGACCTTTAAAACATTTTTTCGGTGCAGAACCAGAGTATAGGATCCGCTCCTATGGCTCCTGGGTCAGAAAAAATTTTCACGCTGTAAAATTTAAAAAAAAAAAATAAAATAATGCTTTAAAAATCGCACTTTGCACTCGAGTTTTAAAGCAGGTCTTCAGCCAAAAAAAAAAAAAAACAAAATTGTGGCTGATTCTTATGTCAAATGACCCCCTATTTCCAAATATGACCTCAGTTTCCCCCCTCCACCCCCTCTTTCCAGAGAGTCCCCCCCCCCCAATTCAGAGTCATTTTACTAATTCGGAGGGGAAAAGTACATTACGTAACCCGTTAACATAATTCTAAAAGGCAACAGAGGTTCAAAGTTCAAAATCATGTACATGTGTACCAAAAATATAAACTAGGGCGGTATACCTCCCCCTCCCCCCCCCAAAAAAAAGAAAAGAAAATTCAATACTCTGATTTTTCACAAAAAAAAAAAAAAAAAGGTTTTAAAACGTCTCTTAGAAAAACAAGAAAAGAAGATTTTTTTTTTTTTGGGGGGGGGGGGTACACCGCCATAGTTTATATTTTTGGTACACATGTACATGATTTTGAACTTTGAACCTCTGTTGCCTTTTAGAATTATGTTAACGGGTTACGTAATGTACTTTTCCCCTCCGAATTAGTAAAATGACTCTGAATTGGGGGGGGGGGGAACTCTCTGGAAAGAGGGGGTGGAGGGGGGAAACTGAGGTCATATTTGGAAATAGGGGGTCATTTGACATAAGAATCAGCCACAATTTTGTTTTTTTTTTTTTGGCCGAAGACCTGCTTTAAAACTCGAGTGCAAAGTGCGATTTTTAAAGCATTATTATATATTTTTTTTTTTTAATTTTACAGCGTGAAAATTTTTTCTGACCCAGGAGCCATAGGAACGGATCCTATACTCTGGTTCTGCACCGAAAAAAATGTTTTAAAGGTCTTTTTAAAGAAACTAGAATAAAAAGATCGTTTTTGGTGATTTTTCAAATATTTTGGGGGGCCACGCCCCCCCCCCCCCCAAGTTCCCCGATTTTTTCTCGGTGCTCATGATTTTAAACTTTGAGTCTCTCTTGACCTTCAAAAAATTTATTGGTGAATATAAGGCTCCTTTCCCCTCCAAAAAAAATATAATAGCCCTGAAACTAAGGAAAAATGAAAAAAAAAGGGGGGGCGTTTTAAAAAAAATTGGGACGTGATGGGGGAAAACGGGGTCATATTCGGATTCAGGGGGTCATTTTACATAAGAATCAGCCTTCAAAATACCAGAAGCATTTTCAAGGTTTTTTTTTTGTCGAACAGTGTAGTCAGTAAATGCTTCTAGCTAACTTCTACGTAACGACCTTCAAAGTATCAGCTGACAATTTTTCCACCGAGATACAGCCAGCTGACGTATATATTTATCAATAGTTACATATAAGCTATCATCTGGTAAATTTTTAGGCGAGAGGAAATGAGTGAATTTTTTTTTTTTCTTCAAGCGTGGGAGGTTACAACTACTCATCCCCCCCACTGTGCCGCAGCTGACGGTCATAGGGCTTTATGATACTGTTGTCTGATGCGTATGGCCAATTATCTATCGAGAAGAAATAATTAACCAAATTTTCACCTGGCTCTCGGACTAAAAGAAGGCCGAGAACATATATAAAAATATGTCATTTCAATGATGTTATTGTTACTACGAATAATTACAAGATGTGAGGGAAAACATTCCAAATTATACAGGTATTTATATGCATTCCAGTAACATTACTGTATGAATAAAGTTTACGCTAAAAATGACGTATTTGAAACAAATAGTTTTGAAACCATTCTTGTTTCAAAAAAAAAAAAAAAAAACACATTTTTAAGGACAGTGAATTTTCAAATCAATGCGGTTAGTGAAAACAAAAATGTAAATTGATACTTAAAACTATTTATTTCAGAAAATTTCGCTCGTGTTCTACATAAATGGAACAACACGATCTGGTCTATTCATTTAAAATGACAGAAATTAACTTCCTTCCAAAAAATTTTGGTTAGTGAACATTTTCATAACAACCAATCTGCACGAGTCTTTTCTCCAAATGAAAAGGCACAACTAATTTTCTTGTACAACTTGTGTGCTAATGAAAAAAAAATCAAAAATCCGTTTTGGTTTAAAAAATATCATAAGCAATGTTCATTTCGGGATCCGGCTGTAAGGTACAAAACCAAAAGGTCCGAGCTAGAGAAAGTCCGCCAGACATAAGGTCCAATGGCCATAAGATCCAAGGAGCATAAGGTCCGACATACATAAGGTCCAATGACCATAAGATTCAAGGAACATAAGGTCCGACAGACAAAAAGTCCACAAACAGAAGATCCACATTCTTAGACAGCGATGGCATAAGGTCCAGTTTTTTCGGCGGGGTGGACATAAGGTCCAGATTTTGAAATTTATACTTTGTCTCAAACTTATTTTGTTGAATATTCAACCCCATTTATGTGAAAAGCTATGCCGAATGAAAACATAAATTAATGACAAAATGTTGAATAAAAAATAATTTGAAAAAGAAAAATAATTTCCTCTGCTGCTTCACCTGCGACAGTAAGAACTGCGAAGCAAGCCCACCGCATGCGTCACTCACGGAAACCGAAGATAAAACACAAAAGCCAATCAAAAAAGGAACAAAGACCAAAGTGAAAACGTTTTGTTCCACACAAAGACAATAACCAGAAAGCAGTGGCACACCCATAAACACGTGATGCAACTTCGAGCATGGTGAGCCCCGTTATCTTTTGTCGGCCTGCACGCTTCCATTCGAACGCTTTGTTCTTTTTGTATGGTAATGACACGGCGCTTCGAAATTGCTTTCTTTTTTTTCAGCCCCCCTCCCCTTCTTAATGCTGCCAAGGTGAAAGTCTTTTGTTTTCCCGGTGGATGAGACGGTGACCTTGAAGGCGGTTTTCTCCGCAGCGAGGTGGGGGGCGAGGATTTTGTTGATATTTTATACACGGTGCTGCGGTGTAACGGATGTTCAGAGCTGTACGCAATTATGGCTTTTTTAGTAATGAAGCTTTCTTTTAAAGGCTCAGTAAGAATTTATTAAAATTGGAAATGAAAATGCTTTGTTGAATGTATATATGATTACATAGGCGGCTGGTGCACCAAAAAAGTGGAGGGTCAGGAGAATGCAGGTGAGGCGGGGGGGGGGGAATGGGGGTGTAGGAGGCAGTACTTCTAAAGTTTTTTTTAATTATTATTATTGTAAAATTTAGTTAGATTATTGGATTTCAACATCACTGATTAAAAAGAACCCCTACAAAATGCGAAAAATGGCCACCAAAATGAATCAGGCTGGTTGATTTTCATTCATTTTAATGAAATACGATCAGATAAAAGTCAGATGTTTGGAATTTTCAGCTTTTAATTTGGTAAAATTAATTTATCCACCGAGTGAAAAATCTTTTTTCACTCGGTGGTTCACACTTTTTAACCTTGAAAAGTG
>JAXGGA010012257.1:0-39396 GCA_038373865.1 Uloborus plumipes | reverse complement strand
TATGCAAAACAGATTGTAATTCCATTAAATAGTCAAGTACGATGAATAATCGAACGGATTGCTAAAATAGCCTAAGCCGTGGGACTATCCATTGCTTAAAAAGTGGCGGGAAGCACATCAAGCACGAAAGAAGAAAAGAAAAAAAAAACTATTTAGCTGGCGTTTCTCATTGTTACTTAAGAATCCCAATACGGCCTTTTCTTAGAATGGCGCCTTTTTTTTATTTCAAGCTTTTTCCCAGACAGCCTCAGATGGCCCCACCCCCAATATAACGCTTCTCCCGAGAAATCCCCGAAGCATCAATTCCGAACAGAGATAGCAAGAGACCTGAAGGCCCGTTTTGGCCGAAGACCCCACAAAGCCATTGTTTCCCTCCCTTTTACTTTGTGAGTTGGGTCAGAAAAGTGTCTGAGTAATCAGCGTCCCCCCCCCCCTCAAGAAAGAAAGAGTTCTAGCTGTGATTCCAAACGGCCGGCCCTGAGAGAACCTAGGAGGATGGTGAGAGCGGCCGGCCCAACTTTTTTTTTTTCGAAATAATTTTTTTTTGATTAAAAAATAAATAAATATAGAAAGAAAAAAACGGCCCAAAGTAGATGCGGCCCATGTGGAATTTTCCACATCTTCCACATGGCCAGTCCGCCCCTGACCGCAAGTTTTGAGCTTAGCTCCACCCCACGTTTACTACGTTTTCACGTTTCATTGATAAAACTGGAGTGGATGTATGACGTCACTGCTCCTCGATCGCTTGCTTCATGTGCGCAAAAACGAACTGCGCAGCCGTATTCTACTGCAACATTGCTGAGAGGCGAGGGAAAAACACAATGAGAAAAAAATGGCGTTAGCAGAGCCACGCGTGCGACAAAAACAGTAGCTCGGGAGAAAAAAATAAATAAAAATAACAAAAAAAAGTTTAAAAAGAAAATAGGAATCGGAATCCTCAAATTATAGGAATATAGGAATGCTGCGAGGCCTGAACTGGTGTGCACTAGTTCCCGCAAATTGTTTTTAAACGCTTGTATGATTAGCACGAGTTATCTCGGGCTCGTACATGACGCAGGTAATTATTATCCAAAGAAAACTCGGGTGAAACTAAATGATTTTACACCTATAAAATTAAAAATTCAACTTAAACACTACACGTTTTGTTTTATTTCGTTTCTTTGTATTTAAAAATCAAATTAAAAAAAAGTTGATGATTATTTGTGATTTTTATCAAAACATTTTTTTAAGGTAAGGGGTTAAAAAATTCTTGTAGCTCTGTCTATAAGGGTTTGTAAAATTTCTATAGTTCTGAAAATCAGTGTATAAGGACAGACAAATTACTTGAAAAATTGAAACTTTGTAAATTGAACAAAAAATTAAAATTTCAAAACAATGATTGAAAACATGACTTTAACCGTTAAGTTAATTAACTTGTTTATAATGAGTGAAAATGGACTGGAATATCTCATCATAACTGAGTGCTTGTAAAGAACAGGTTTGTAAAATATCATGAAAGTTCTAACATACTTGCTTAGCTCTTTTGAATTTCCGTACAATACAAAAGAAGTAAGTTAATTTGCTATGAATTGTCTTACGGTCTTTTTCTTGTGTTATTATTTTACAAAAAATACTCATAGCACGAAAAGCATCGACATTTACTATCTGGCTTCAAAAATAGTTTTAAGTAACCTGCTTTTACAACCCTGCACAGCTATTTATAATTAAATATCATCCATATTCATGGCCAATAGCTAACTTTTGGCTGACTTTAGAATGTGAAAGAGATTTTTTCAAGAAGGGATAAACTGAGGTGAAAATCAATCAAAACTTTCCATTTCAAAACTACTGCTCATTTTAGGCAGGGTTTATTCGTAAAAAGCAAGCTATGCTCCCATAACCCTTGCATTGTACCGACCAAGTGATTCTGATTTCATGGTTTAACCCAGGATCTTCTTAAATTAGGGCTTATTATAAATGAATTCAACAATACTAATATCTTTTATTAAAATTAGCAAAGAAATAAACAAGAGCTATGAAGCATAAGATGTATTATTATTCAAGTAAAACCTATAAATTTATAAAATAATAAATAACTAGCATATTTACTGTAATAAATTACTATTTCAACATTAAATTAGTTTCAAAACAAAGAACTTACATCATGCTTCTAAAATTTTAATCTTTGAAAACAGGATGTGCTTAAATTATTAAAGAAATGCTTTAATCTTTACCTATAGATTCAAATGATGAAGAAAACAGATTGTGAAACATTGTTTCCATATCATGAAACATTTCAGAAACTTCAGTATCAAAATTATGAAATGGACTGGAAAATAATCTATCAAAGGGATCTTGTTCTTGTTCTTCATTACAACAGCTATTATGATTATCCATTGCATCATTAGGATGACTATCTGGATGCCTACAATAAAAATCAAAATGATAAAAAAACTTTAAAAGTACATAATCACAAGACAATTATGTCAACAATTTCCCGATTTTGAAATAACTCTTTCTTATTTGCAAGCAAAAGAAAATTGCTGTAAAATTGAATTAAATATTTTACAATATAATTTAAAACTATCGGCTCAAAATTTGGGACCTGGAAGCAACTTACTTTTCTTACCAAGATAACTAAGAAGCATACGGCTTTCAATGTTCGCTTTTGGTGTCTATGAAACTGTCCAAAACATTTATAAATAGCACCCAAGTCACACTTAAACTCAGTTCAAACCCAATGGAACATAATTGGAGAAAGCTGAAGCTTAGAGTGCGAAAATACGACGTTAAAATGAAAACCAAATTAAAAGCAGTATAATGATTGAAGAGTGAATGAACATTGGCTTAGAAATCACAAAAAAAGTAACGAAATCTATTCCAAGGCGTTTAAAAACAGTTGTAGATACTGAAGAATAACCTATCAAATGATAGAGCAATGAAAAATTTGATTATTTACAAATATGTAAACATTTGAAGAAAATAAATACCTTTGTGCGATAGATGTAAAGTTTATTCCAACGTTAGAGATGCACAAATATGCAGGTATACCGCAGACACGTGTTTCGAGGCTACAAGGAGCCTCTTTTTCAATGCAAGAGGTGTGAGCTTTAGGATGAAGATGACTCTTCATCCTAAAGCTCACACCTCTTGCATTGAAAAAGAGGCTCCTTGTAGCCTCGAAACACGTGTCTGCGGTATACCTGCATATTTGTGCATCTCTAACGTTGGAATAAACTTTACATGTAAACATTTCTTTAAATTGTGTACAAAGACTTTTATGAGATTAATTTCTTGATACTTTTTCATTATTAATTTCTGAAAAATCAAGTTTTCATACATTATTAAAATATTTCAAGTAGTTTGATTAAGAATAGATTATAGATCTTCCTGTCAAACACCCATTCCGAAAGATTAATTGTAATTAACAAAACAGCTACCGTAGGATGGGGTAACTTTGGGACTGGGTGGGTAACATTGGGACAACGGGTTAATTTTAGTTTGCAGGATTCCCTGAGGGACACACTGCGTAGGTTCAATCTGCAAACGCATTCTTTGTTTAGTTCTGTACCCTGCCACTACCTGGCGGCAGTTTTCAGAACCAGTTCACTACCACGTTGTGACAGCCAAGTTTTATTTCTTGCCATTGTTTTTCACAAAATTCTTGTTTTGATGAAACTTTCTCTTCTGCCTCAAGAACTGTGAACTTCAGATCACTTTCAAGTACGTATACACAATACCAAACATCTTCTTAAGTATCTTATATAGAATTAACAATGTTATTAAAGTATTTTGTTTTATATAACCTATAAACTAAATTTTCAGCTCTTTACGGTGTAATTTTGGGACAGCCCCAAAGTTTGTACACTGTTTTTTTTTTACAATAGTTGTTTTTTTTTTCAGCATTGCATTGGACAATAAAATGCCTAGAAATTATAAAAGAGCTCTTGGCACACGGCCCTACAGAAATTACACTGAAGAAAATTTACAAGAGGCTTTACTAGCAATAAAGAACAAGACACTGTCGATCCGAAATGCAATTGGTACACACTCTTGTATACCAATAATACCTTGTCTTTTCTTAGGTAGATAATGCACTTATACAATATTGTGGGGTAACATTGGTACAAAGTCATGTTTCTTGCTATTTCTAATAGAAATAATGCGCTGTCCCAATTTACCCCAATTAGTGGGGTAAGATTGAGACAGTTTAAAATATTTTTTAATAAAATACCCTTGTTCCTAGAGTTATTGTCTTATTATATTTTGTTAGAGGAAGACAGACTTTACATATTAATAATTTTTTTAGTAACCTAACTTTAAAAATTAAAAAAGAAACAGCGTAAAACTTTGAAAAGTGTCCCAAAGTTACCCCATCCTAGGGTATATTTTATTGAAAAAGTAACTGTATGAACACTTTTGTGAGACACTTATTTTACGAAACGCATTTTTATTTGCAGAACATTGAATATACTGTACACATTTTTTGTTTCATTGTGTCCTTGTGGTTTTTGCATTGGATAAATTTTACTTTTATGATTCAATAGCACCAATAATTAAATTTAGTCATAAGTAATAATTTATGCCAAACTCTAATGGATTTATGTAAGATGTGTTGCATTGTAGAAAAACTAAGCTGAGTTTTCCTACACTGGGGCTAACTTGCCCAACACGGATAGTATTCTCTTGTATCCACCATCAGTCAATGTTTGACATATACCCGATCAAGATATATGTAGGCTGAATCGGCAGTAATTAGTTTTAGAAAAATGTAATTGCGGACGTATAATTTTGTGACAACATGTAGATGTTCTTCAGAACGTACAATATGCATACGCAGTTACATCATTAAAATGTATTTAAAATCAGCACTAATAAATTGTACTACTAACCCCATTTCAGTCCGAAAATCTCCAAAAAGTTTTGAAAAAAAGAACTTATCCATCGGAACTAAGTTACAGAATTACTTATGTAAGTGCAAAAAGAACAAGCACAAAGTCATAACCACTCTCGAGACTCGAATAACTACTCAATAATAACAGAGGATTTTCTTCTCTCTACACGAGCAGTTACATCCAAAGAGCGTTTGTGACGTCAATTCCCTGATTTTTTCGTCATTCATCATTCATGCTGCCATCTAGTAGAGTATAGACGAACCAACAGAAAATTGTCATGTATTGGGGGTGATTCTCAAAAAATTTTTGTCCTAAAACATAAAAAATAATTTGCCTAACGTCACCATCGATTGCTTAAAATTTTGAAAATACAGTGGCCAGTACTTAAATCAACTACGTTTTTCTATCAATAAAGAGGCTAGTTTAATAAAGCTGGATTTTGTACTATGTTCGAAGTTTTGATTCATTAAGGCAGGGATTCAAGTGAAACACCATTGCAATAGCTTCGAATTGCAATCGCTACTGGAAGTGAATTACATTATCATCAACTTAACTTGGCACTGACGTCCCTACGGGTGGAGCCAGTAAGAGCTCACAAGCAGTCAGTGATCTCCTCTTATTCGCCAAGTAGGCTGTGACGTTTTATCTAGCTCGTTTTTTATAGGCAAACGTCACGATGTTTTTATCAAGAAACGTTCTAATGCAATTCATTTCCAGTAGCGATTGTAATTTGCGATCGCCTGTTTCACTTGAATTCCTGCCTTAGTGTTGACGGAGAAGGGGAAGGAGAATTTCGCCGAGGACCCCGAGTTTTCTGCGGTGTCAGCGGGGAGACCGACGGGAAGTAGCCGGCGCTTTTCGGGTAGCGGATGCGTGGTAATTGAGAGAGGTCTGATATGGGGCGCGATTATCCTTATATATATGTTAAAAAAATGATTTCAAAGGAATTTACTTTCTCATATTTCATTTCAGTTCTCATGTGAATTCAATGACCACTGAAAATATTATTTGAATTACATATCATTATTGATTTACTTGATTAATTGTTTTTTCTGTTTTGTTTGTTTTCGAACTTAAATTACATACACGTTGACAATAACATTGTCAAAAGCAAGCTAAAATCATTTCTAGTCTTACAAGGGCAAATAAGTGGAACTGCAATTTCAAAAACAATGTAAAAAAAGAAAAAAAATTACACATCACATAACAGAAAAATAAATGAATTAGCTGGTAAAAACAGTTTATATGTACAATGGAGCAGGGGTGCCCATCCCCCCTTCAAACTAAATGGCGCTACCCCCCCCCCCCCCAAATTTTCACATTCCTTTTGTGTTTTTTCTTTTTGCCCCTTTTTATTTTATTTATTTTTTAAAATATTATTTAGTATTATTTTTTTAAATATTATTTATTTATTTTTTAAATATTATTTATTTTTTTAAATTTAAAAACTTATTTTTTTATTATTAATTTTTTAAAAGTATTAATTATGCGCAGAATATATAATCGCTTTTTTTCTCTTCCGCACTCCAAGCACAAGCAAAATAAATAAATAGAATAATAATAAAGAAATAATTTAAATTAAAAAATTAAATTAATGAATAATTTTCAAAAAAAGTAAATAATTTAAATTAAAAAAAATTAATAAATAATTCAAAAAACTAAATAAATTAGTTTTAAAAAATCCACCCACCCCCCCAAAAAATGTTGATGGCGCAACTTCAGCCATAATCCCCACCCCCTCCCTTTGGGCACCTGTGCAATGGAGAAATTTATAAATCATCAAGCTTTTCACCTAAGTGATAGCAGATCAATTTAGGTTTTAAAAGGATTGCTTCATAAGCAAAAATTAAACGCGTCGAATGCAAAATATATTATAAACGTAGGGTGAAGCAGAGTGTTCTATGCCTCTCTAAAAAGCTTTCATAGCAAAAGCAGCTTTAAATTTCCAAAAATTCAGGAAATATTTGTTTAAATGTCCTTAAAACGCTAGTTTACGGCAGGAATTCAAGTGAAACAGGCGATCGCAAATTACAATCGCTACTGGAAATGAATTACATTAGAACGTTTCTTGATAAAAACATCGTGACGTTTGCCTATGAAAAACGAGCTAGATAAAACGTCACAGCCTACTTGGCGAAAAAGAGGAGATCGCTGACTGCTTGTGAGCTCTTATTGGCTCCACCCGTAGTGACGTCAGTGCCAAGTTTTGCTGATGATAATGTAATTCACTTCCAGTAGCGATTGCAATTCGAAGCGATCGCAATGGTGTTTCACTTGAATTCCTGCCTACGGGATGTAAACAAATTAAGGTTGCAGCAGCGCCCTCTACCAGTAGTGGAATTTTGTTGCCAAACCGGTATCATGGAGATCCATCTTCTTCCTTTTACCCTGACTTCAACATCGAATTGAGTCACCGAATCCATCATTTCTAATAATAAATAAATAAGTGTATAAATTATCCAAGAAAAATACCCCTTCCTTGAAATTAAAACGAGTGTTTTTTTTAATATATAAATCTATGATTTTTCAATTAAAACAAGGACGATCGCAACACACCAATTCAATCGCAAATTCCCAAATTTGGATACGTTACAATCGCTACGAGATGCGACTCTAATGTAATTCGACTTCCAGATTGATAAAAAGAATTCGTCGCCAAACTAGTGGAAGAATGAATGAATGAATGTGCAGGTGAAACGCTGCATCTGCAAACGTGCGTTGCGCAAATCTTCGGATTCTCGTGAAACTTTGTTTGCGCAAAGTTGCGTTGCGTTGCATGATGGAAATTTGTACTTTGAACTTAAATATGGAAGTTTATTCTTCACGTTACAATTATAAAACCGTATTAGAATGTTTTTTTTTAAATTTATTTTAATTGATCCCTTGCAAAGGTTTCTTATTACAAAACTGGCAAGGATAAAACGATCGCTGTTGACAATGACAACCGTGATGACAACGCTCGTAAGCTACAGTTGTTGCTTTGATTTTATTAGTTGGTTGTGGGTTGTCAGTTAGATTTTTGCCGTCGTTTCAAAAAACGCGGTAATTACAAAACTTTAAATTTCTCGAAGCATATTTTTAATTTTTTTTTTCTGCCTAAAAATGTACTCCAGTCTTGCTGTGTATTGAATTTTAAATTATTATGAAATCTTTTCATGCCATAGGTGAAGAAAACATTTTGTAATTTCATCTGTATTTATTTTAATGTATGGATTGTCCATTGAGCTATAATAGCTGAATGAAATTATTATACTAGTGAGAAAATGCACAATTAATGTTTACAATTCTCGAGAATATCATGTGTTGCATGAACACCTGGTGTGATTGTGGATAAAATTATCTACTTAAATTGATCTTCCCTTGTTAAAAGCTTAGTTTATTTGTTTATGCAAATCATGATATTCTAGCAGTATACTCCTTGTTTTATGTTTGTTGGGAATTATGTACAAATCAGTTTGCACGATTTATTTCATTCTCAGAAATAATAATGGTATACAGAGGCGTAGGAACTGGGGGAGCTTCGGCTCCCCCTGGAATATTTCAGACCGGTTCAGCTCCCATAGAAAAATTCCCTCACTGCAACTTTTTGCAGTACATTTTTTACCTCAAACCTAATTTTAATAATATGGTTAACTTTTTCTAGGAAATTCATACAATAAGCAGCAAAGAAAGAAGAGTTGCAGAGTGGTCTAAAATGTTTCATGTTGGGAGTGAGGAATTCAAGTTAGCTCTAAAATTAATTACTCGAGAATAACATGGCCTTGTAGCCATGTCACTTAGTTCAATCTTGTTGAAGCATGAGTCCACTGTATTATTTTTACCTGTTTTTTAACCTTTTACCTCATTTACAATATGTATTAGATGGTGAGATGAAGACAAGATAAATATTTTCAGAAGACTTTATGTTGGCTATTTCCGAGAATTTTCGTAGGAGAGTCCCTGATCTCTCTTGTTCTTATCATCAAAAATAGTCTAAAAGTGCGTTTTTTAAGCTTCAATTTTGAAACGTGTAGGGATGATTATGCTATCCCATTTCCTGCCCCTAATGTAACCAAAGATGATCTAGAATTTACCTTTCAGATTTCTATTTCAAATATTTTCTAGCCTCTAAAGTTACCAGAAATCGTTTTAAGCATTTTTTAAAAGTACAATTTGGACATTTTTCCGGGAAAGAAGTTCGAGACTTCCCATTTCTGAGCAAATATTAAATCTAAAACCGACTTCATATTAATGATGTAAAAGTGTACTTAAACCTGTCGTCTCTTTGAAAAAAGAGATAATAGCAGTGTTTTTAAATTCCTCTTGTTCACAAAAAATGTTTATCTGAACATTTATGACTTCATAATAATTATGTGTCAAGGGTGCCAAAATGTGTCTTGTCCCCCACCCCTCCGTCCCTCCCAAGACATCTCCAATATCCGGCGCTGGGCTCGGCTCCCTCTGTTTTTACACAGCTCCTATGCCACTGAATGTATAGGAATGATATGAGAGTTTTTCAAAATTGCAAATGAATAATTAGGTTAAACTGCTTTAAAATCTAACTTTGTAGCTCTAGGCTCAAGAATCAGAGGGGACATGATTCAGTTGTTTAAATTTATCAAATTGAAAGATGTTATGGGGTTAAATTTTTGCACGGAAAGCAGGACAAAGGGTCATTGTCCCAGGTAGCACAAATAACGTTTAAACGTTTTTAAGCAGTTGTCACAACGTTAATAACCATTTTACAACGTTTATAAAATGAAGTGTGCTACTTGGGGTTATAAGCTGTTTAAATCTAAGGCTAACCTGGAAATGTAAAAAAATTACTATTTTAACAGAGTAGTGGGAACTTGGAATAGGTTACCGGTAGAGACGTTAAGGAGAATTGAGTATAGATAGTTTTAAGAGGGCCATTGATCTTCATTGGGGTCTATAGTTAGACTAGGACCAGCCCTGTTGGGCCCAGAGCCTGTTGCTGGTCATTGCATTTGTATTTTAAATAGGGATATCCAATATCTCCTTGTCTACCGGATTTGGATATCCCACTTAACAATTACTTTCAGAAAACCTTACATGCTCAATTTTCTTATATGTGTCTGCATCAAAACAAAAAATGAAACTTATTTCTCTCTTCTTGAAATATGTGTTAACTTAATTTAAAGATAATTTTTTAAATCTCTATACTGTCGAACACCGCTGTAACGAACCCTTAACGGCCAGGCTTTAGAGATCACTATAGCCGATTGTTGAATACATCCTATAAAAAAAACTTGGTTCTTCTGTAATAAACCTCTTATTTACACATGTTTCCATTAATATTTAGGGTGTTTAAGTGAAATAGTTAACTATATTTTACCTAATATTCAAAACACAACAAAAGTTTACTCTTTTTTTTTTTTTGCAATTTATTCTTAGCATGGAAGAAAGATGTTATTTTCAGTTGGAAGCTTTTCAATTTTATGCACATTTTGATTGTTTTTAGTCAATTATTGCAAACATCCACATCATATTAATCTATAGCAGCGGTTCCCAACTCGTAGGCAACAGATAACTTGTGACCGGGCTGTGGATGCTGGTCAAGAGTCAAGATAAATCCTAGAGTTTAGTATCAGTTTTTTAAAGACAATTCACAAGCGGGACAGTGGCATATATAGGTTTTTATTTCGGAGAGGGCCCATATAATCAAGCTTAGCCCTCCCCAACTTCCTTTTTTTTCGCTATTACTGTAAGACAGGCAGAAATTTTCAAATTGAATTAAAATATTGTAATTTTTGGAAAAGATAGAAAATTACGAAGTTTTAGATTCCTGCCAAAACTTTTTTCAAAATTGAAATTATTTATGCTACCTTCGATGACGTTGGAGGATCAAGACTCTTCTGGGAAACTTACTGAAACTTAAATTCTAAACATTGCAATTTCAGGCTATCTTTAGTGACGTTAAAGGAATTGAGAAGACTCGGGGCATCTCTCCTGAAATATTTTGACACTGAAGCACAACTCAGGATATGTTTCTTCATGCGATCCGTTATAATTCGGGATTCTAAACGTCGAACTACGTAGGAACCGCGTCGAACTATATTTATCTGCTACTAGGGTGATCGAATAAAAGAAAATAAGAGGATATTTTTTCAACTGAAGTCTCATTTAAGATATCTTTGGGAAGTAAAAGTTCAAAGACCCTCCCCTGAAAGATTTTAGATATATAGATGTGCAATTTCGCATTCTCTTTGGAGACGTTAAGAAAAATTCGAAAAATTTCAAAATTGAAACCTTAAGCCATCTTTACGTTTGACCATCTTTGGTTAGTAACGCTAGCAAGGACTCTCTCCCGAACTGTTTCGAAATTAATGTTTTAAAAACATTTTTATTTCGGTTATCTTTAATACCGTCAAGAGAAGAGGAAGGATTCGGGCACTGTGCCCTGAAATTTTGCGGCATTGAAGCTTCAAGAATGCAATTTTATTCTCTATTTTTTGAAACTGAAGGTTCAAACTTTTACTTTTAGCAGAGGTGCCCATTACCCACCAAGAACAAAAACTTATCATCCAAGAATTCCACGTAGATCCCTCTAAAAACGAGAGTCACAGGTGAAAGAAAACAAAAACAAAAACTTTTAAAAACGCCCCTTAAAAATAATTCAATAGCACAGCTTACAGTATGACTCTTGATAGGAACAACTGCTTTTAGACTTTGTCTGACAACATTTAGGATAATAAAAGGATTTAGGGACTCTTCCGGAAATTTCTGGGCATAGAGACTGTAATTCAGGAGCTCTCTCTTTTCTAAAAACACATTTTAGAGCTAAAAAATATAGAAAAGTGAGGTTGATATCAACTACCGTTAATTGTTTGAATTTTAAACTTCTAAAATGCCATTTGAGGCAATGTTTGACCAATGTATTGAAGAAGAAGCGGGAAAAGAACTCTCTTCCGAAAATTTTTGGGTATTGAAGTCTTGAAACTGCAATTAAATTACACGTTGTAAAAGAGAAATTTTAAGGGGTCATCAGTCTTCTTTGAATTTATGCTTGGCGGATATACAGGCCTTGACTTCCTACCCTAAACCCGCCACTGAGAGGCATGCTATTCTTTAATTTCACCACTGGTAAAGAGATTGAAAATTACGTGCCCCTTCTAGCTCGGACGGCTTGGGACCTCTTTTCGATTTTTTTTTTTTTTTTTTTTTTTGTTCAGCTGAAAGCTTGGAAATTATTTGTGAAATAACAAAAACTGAAAATGATTGCACTTTGTTTTAAATTTCTTGCTGCAAGGTATACTTACACTTTATTTTAAATTTCTTGCTGGGGAGGAATAATTATACACTTTATTTTAAATTTATTGAGTGTAGCATTATTTTAAAGACTCTTATATCTTGACTTACTAGAAAAAAAGAGGGAATGAGAAGAAAGAGAGAAACGTAATTTGCTGACTAATAATCTACATGTGTTGAATATTTTTCTTTTAAAAATCTCTATTCAAAATGATTAGGATTTTTTCCATGCGTTTTCTAATTGAAATATCTCCATTTTCAAAAGACACCTTCTTTTTTCTCTTGAGTAAAGCACAAGGGCTCCCTGACCCTCTTGGGTTGCACCACTGCCTGGTGCCATCTAACGAATTATTATCAGCAATAATTATTTATTTATTTGTGCATTTCAAGCTAAAAGTATGTAAATAATTTAAGAGTAAACTTAAACCGAATAATAACTACCTTTAATAAAGTTTTAAAAAAAAATCTGAATTTTTTCTTTTTTTTGGGGGGGGGGGGAGAGGTATAAGAGGGAAAGACCCTCTGGGAAGAGCCCCTTGTATACACCTTTGAAAAAAATGTTAATAGAGAGTGGACTTTTTCTAAAGGATTTTTTTTTTTTTTTGAGCAAACACAAGCTGAACACCTACTTTTGAAAAAATCTTTCCCGATTTCGGGGGGGTTAGGCCTCGCCCCCCTTAAATACGCCCTCGAAGCGGGATATGGCGTCCGTCAAAAGCTCTGCATAAAACATACTCGATATGCAAGACCTGTCAAAGGGGAAGACTGAATCCATAAGTTGTAAGTTAGCAACTCGATGAACTTGTTGAAAAATAGCAAGAAAAATAAAGATAGTTCTGTGACTTTCTTTGGGGTTATTTAAAATGGGGGGGGGGGGGGAGAGGTCTGAAAAAGAGCCTCAGTGAGTGTGTGTGTGTGATTTGTCTGTACACAACTATCCAACAAATGTATGAAACTCTCAAAAGTGATCAAAGAATTTCATCAGGTGCTCTCTTCGTTCAACTTACCCATTGTAGAATACATAGCAGAAGCTCTTACTGTCAAATATTTGAACCAAAGTGTAAAAAAGAAAAGAAAAATCTTGATGATACAGTAAAAATCATTAACCCTTTTGAGGTAAAGTCTAAAGATTTCAAACTATTTAGTGTTTTGTGTGATGAAATGGGCAGTTACTACTGCTCTACTTCGGAGTTTAGTAGCTTTCTGGAAGTGTTAACAAGATTGTGATTCATTTCATGAACATTTTGATGAAAAACTTACATAAACAGGGGTCTGGCGTGAGGAAATTTTGGGAGGAGGTCTGATAACAGACCCTTTATAAAGTTCCAATCACCCAAAATCGACCTTTCACAATGTATGTATACTGAAAGAGCAAATCTACAATAAAAATGACGTATATTTTTAACCCAATAGTTTTTTTTTAACCTTTGTTGAAGTTTAATTGCTTAATAAACTTATCGATGGATCTGATCTGCTAATTCTGCAAAAAAATGTCAGCATTTTTGTGATGTGTGTGAGCAAAAAATCACTAAATACTGCCAAATATAACGTTTCTTACTGATGCAGTTTGTTTCTTTAAATAAAAATTAATGTTTAATAGAGTGGTTTTGTTTGCATAATTTTGCTTATTTATTTTATCTTAGCTAAAGCTGGAGGGAAAACAAAAGGGTTCGGCTCGCAGCAGTGTTGTTGTTACAGTTTTCTCTGTAAAAGCAATCATTGTCATCTTACAAGTGCCGCAAGTCCTCCCCACCCACTCATGACTTAAACAGTTTTTTTTAATAAGATAAGTTTTTGAAACTATAAATCTAAAAAATTTGTGCAGATCATGCCTTAAGTTATCCAAAGGTAGCTTTAAAAAATGTCTTCAGCTTCTCTTCCCTATCTTGCTTATAATCCCCAGTAAACTGCAAATTCGCGTAGTTTGACCAAGATTATTCATTCATGTTTGAAATGTTAATTGATACATAATACAACTATAGAAAAAAATCAAGTGTTAAAAAAACTGAATTAAACTACACCTTTTACCCTTTCAGGTAGACGATCTGTTGTTTCCTGGAAAAGTGATTAAGCCATTTTATATCATCAGTGAATTTAGAAATTCAGACAGAAATTGTCTATGGAGTCTTGTCACGGTGACTGCTGTCACCAGCCATCAGTATGCACACAATCTCTAAATGAAATGAAGTTTGAAAGGGGCATTTGGAGTGCTGGTAAATATATTTAATTTTATTTGTACTGCATATTTGATCAATATGTGCTCTATGGTGATAAACTGTCTTGTGATCATTACTTGCTCTCAATCTCATGTTTTAACTTTATGTTATTAGTTTATTTTTGAAAGTGTTTATACAGTCAAATCTGTTTATTTCAAACCAGCTTTTTTCGAAAATCTGTCAACATTTTTCAATTTCTCTGAATTTATATCATAATTTCAATCTTTTTCCTTCTGTTTATCTCAAATGAATTTTCCTGAAAGCCTTTTTACCTCGAATTTTGACGACTCAGTCGTTTTTGAATTTTATCTCCAGCTATCTTTAAGAGTAGTAAAACTTTCAACCAAAAATATTTTTTTTCTAATATCAGCAGTCATATAGTCCTTCATATCTCATGAGAAATGTAGTCCAGGGAAAACTATATGTACAAGGGAGAAAGCTTTCTTTAAATTGTATCCTTTCAAAAACTGGGGAGAAGGGGGCATACTTGAGCTGGGAAAAAGTTTCCTCAATTACCCTTTCGAGCCATTAACAAGAGCTATTTTGCTCTGCACTCCGGGTTTGAGCCCTTCTATTGTTTAAATTTTTGGATGAAGAAAAATAAAAATCTCAACATTTCAGAATAACAATTATAAAAAGTGAATTTTCATCCTTAAAGTTATGTATAAACTTGCTATCGACATAATCATTAAAATTAGTAAAACTTGTACTCACTGCATGTCATGCTCTAAAATGTTCAACAATCTTTATACAAAACAATCTATAAAGTATTTGACTTTGTTCCAATTGCTCATTCGTATTACTTTTACCTTATCTCAAAATCTCCATATCTCAAATTTTTCTTCTGTCCTGCAAAATTCGAGATAGACAGTTTCGATTGTAATAGGCAAATGAATGGCAATTAACCAGTCATCTCAACTTCCTGCCAGGGTTTCCTTGGTAATCCTTTTTTTTGGTTCATCTGCATTACTAAATCACCTATTCATGAAATATTTATCTCCAATGAATTACTTCCTTTCATAAACCAACATTGGCTTAAAGACTATTTTACATTCAATGTATTTAGTTAAGTAAAAAGCTGTGTTTGAAATTATAATAAAACATTTCTTCAGCAACTTAAAATATAAATTGCAAGCATTTTCAATTTTGTTGAAAGTCTGACTTTCATTTTGGTAAACATTACGTTTCTTGCTGATTTATATATTGTTTCCATGTCTTTCATAGAAAATCAGTGGAATGACTTCCTTCAGCTACACGGAAATTTTGCGGGTTTATTTGATTCTGCTTAAAAATTTTAAATACAATTATTGTGTTTCTACTAAATGATAATTTGAATTTTTTTTGATAAATAATGTAATTAAATTATATAATTCTACTGCATAATCATAATATTTGTAATCTAACAAACATATGAAAATAAGTGGATTTTCATTTTGTCCAATTTCTTGCAATAACCTAGACTTTTTACACAAAACATTGACAAAATAGCTACTCTGCTTGCTTGTGCTTATTGCTCAAGGTCACCAGTGACAATGAGGGGTGGACTGGCCCGGTCGGCTGGTCGGGGATCCCCGACTGGGCCAAGCGCTGAGTGGGCCACATCAAACCTAAGGTTTTGTACAAAATTGTTTTTAAAAAAAGGTTGAAAATATATATTTACGAAATGCAAAAAAAAAAAAAACATTTGCAAACATTAAGTATTTCTTTCCTACAGGGTGTCCGCGCATATGGAAAGTCAGAGAAAGTCATGGATTTCAAATATGATCAAAATTGGTCAGGGAAAGTCATGGATTTCAGCGAAAAATGTCCAAAAGTCATGGAAACTGACTGTTTATCATGGATTTTAGCGCTCCGGACCGATTGAAATTCTTCCCGCGATCTCGGAAGAACGAAAACACTTCCGCCGTCATTCTACTTCGTTATTGGGTGCAATCTGATTTGTCAATTACAATTTCCAACAAGTTGCATTGTGTTGACCAATCAGATGAATTCTCAACGTTAAAATCGTGAGAGGTGAATTTTGTGTAACTGCGCATGTGCGCAAACTCCGTCATCTGATAAAATATGACCTTGAACGACAAAAAGATAGACTCGATGGTTTTTTTGATGGTTTTTTCCCCGGCATAGGCAGATTTGCCTTTTACATTTGGTCTCCTCCCCCCCCCTACCCTCTTCATTTGATTCCTTTTTCTTTTAAAACTTGTTTGAATCTTTTTCTTTCGAGGAGTTTTATGCAAAAGAAAAACAAATTAAAAAACGATGTTGAATTTTAAAGAATCGTGTAGGTAGGGGGGGGGGCAGGAACTCAACGAGTTCCGTTTTGAAGTCAGATTTCACCTCACTCATATCAGGATCTAAACTTACAGTAAAATTTATGGACAGACAGTTCATTGCTACATGAAAGTACGTTTGAGGACAAGCACGGTGGGGAGGAGGGTGTCGGTAGGAAAAGATCGTTTTTTGACCTCAAAAGCGAACGGACTTCTGTTGCTGTGAAACGCATTCGCCATGTTTGGTCATTTGCTTTGCAAGATAGAATATTAAGTGCATAATTTTCCAAAAACAAAGCAGAGTTCGTTTTTTTTTTTTTTTTTAGTCATGGAAAATAGTTCGCAAAAGTCATGGAAAGTCAGGGAAAGTCATGGAATTGAAAAGTCCAGGTTGAGCGGATACCCTGTTCCGCTCACTTAGGGGGCCAATTACTTAGGGGGCCAATCGCCAATGTAGATTGCTGAAATCCACGTGTGAATACTTTCCTCGCTTCTCAAGTTTCCCTCTATGTTCAGAGCCCTGGGGTTACGGCTCTCCCATTGAGGAAGCTCAGGGGGCCAAAGCAATGGAGGTCGGCCCCAGACTGAAAAAGGGCTCGAGCTGAAAAATGAACGATTGAAACTTATTTTTGTACTCCTTAACGAAAATTCAAGAGGCCCTCATGATCAGACAAAGGTTATTCTGCCTGCAATAAATACGCGGGTTACGGCGTACGATGTTTAGTCATGAGAATCTGAGATTCTCATGACTAAAACTCGAGAAGTTTGACCTTCCAACTTCAAAAATTGTTGGCTGTTCATTTGATGGTGCTGCTAATATGAGTGGACAATATCAAGGGCTGCAAGCTCAGCTGAAACAAGACAACCAAGATCTGCATTACGTTCACTGTTTTGCCCATGTACTCAGTTTAGTTCTCACTGATTCCACTGAATGCTGCAAATTGGCGAAAGACTTCCTTGGGCTATTGCAAACAACAGTCACTTTCATTTCAGAGTCGCACAAGCGGATGCAAGTGTGGACTAAAATAAATAGCGAATCTGAAGCAGGGCAGCAACTTCTTCGGAGGTTTCAGAAAGTTAATGCAACTAGATGGTGGAGCAAGGATCGAGCCCTGAAAAGCATGTTCGATGGCTTTTCCTTACCTTTAGAGGAACGAAAAAAGTTCCTGACATTAATAAAATGCTAAAACACTTTGGCAACTGATGATTTAGCCCGGAAATCAACTTTAAAGCCAAAGCTTTGCTGGAAAATTGGTTCAAATTTCAAAGCATTTTACTTGCTTCGATTTTTAGCGAGCTGTATGAATTGTCAACTCCCACTTCAAAATATTTACAAAGAAAAATTCAAACTGTAGTTTTGGAACTGCAGCGAAAACGCGAGGATTTTGATTCCATTGTTAAAAAAGCAGCTGAGTTTGCTGCTTATCGGCAGGATACACTAACTCAAGCGGGTTATGAGGTAGAAATTGAGGATTCTCTTCCGGAGAAGAGAATTTCATTAAAGAAGAGAAATCCGGATGAATTATGTCGTGATGAGGTGAGGTTACAAAATACACCATCCGAACACTTTGAGGTCAATGTGTACAACGTCATTTTGGACACAGTCATCGCCCAACTTAAAAGTCGATTTGTTGCAAACGAACCCCTGTTAAAAGATATTGCTTTGTTAGATCCTGCCCGCTTCACCGAAATAAGATCCCTAGACGGGAACTTGCCGCAAGTTGCACTGCGTGCTTTATCCGATTACGCAAAAGTAAACAAAGCAGATGTTCGCGAAGAACTTATTCAATTTTCTAGGTATTATTATGATTATAATGAACCACTAAAAGATTCTGTAAATTTTTTAAATGTGGAGTTCTTCGACGATTTTACTGAAGAAAGTAATGCAGAAAATATTCAGTGTCAAAAAGAATCTTGTAAAAGGTGCATAATTTGCGGCTTTAATCTTTTACATGAACTAAATCTATATGGACCAATGTACCCTTCATTATATGTTGTATATAAATACGTCCTTCCCCTCTCATGCACACAAGTATCGTGTGAACGATATTTTTCAGTTTTGAAATTAATAAAAAGTCGCTTACGTTCGAACCTTGGACAAGACTTGCTTGAGGACTACATGTTGATTAACATCGAACGCTCATTTAATTACGACTATGATAAAGTAATTGACAGTATTGCTTCTAGTTCAGCAGAACTTGCGCGGTTGCTCAATGTTTGAGTGAAAAGGAATGTTTTTATTATTTAAAGCCTTTTCTTCCCTACAATTTTGACCCTCATTGAGCAATTTCATGAAGAAAAAAACACCATTTCGTCTCGCACACGACAGTGCATTAAAATGCAAAGATTTTAGTAGGAAATGTGTGTGAACATTTTTTCCTTTTTTTGCTTAGAAGTCTCATATGCATTTGAAATTTCTTAAGAACGAAAATTTTGGTAAGTTCCCCTCTTTAACTATTATTTTTAATAAAATGTGTGATCTGGCGCTTGAGGAAGAAAATGTCAGTTTTCCATGGAATAGCCCTATTGTACTATCACTATCTGTGTAATTTAAATATGGATTAAAAATGTAAAGTATTTTAAGTGCATGTTTTTCTTTTCAATTTCAGAGTTCCTACTGTTACATGTGTCTCTATCTATCATAAAGCTTAATAATATTTTAATTTTGAAATGTGGTAGGAGTGAGGCCTATGTAGTTTCGCTTACGTAGTAGTAGTATACATTAAAAAAAATAATAATACGAAGGTGGGCCAAAATGTCATCTTGCCGACTGGGCCAAAGTTAGCCAGCCTGCCCCTGGTGACAATTTGTATTACTGTGTCAGTAAATGAGTCACAATTTCCCCCTGCCTATATATCGAATGTCTGCAGTCGACATTCAAAAAAAAAAAAAAAAAAAAGAAAAAAAAAATTGTTTGAACAACTTGAAATTTGTTCAAAAACTTGTAATTTCCCCCCATAGTGGTAATTGTATCGAGCAAATGAAAAATGGCCGATACAATGTATGTTTGTAAAATATTATGGAAAGTCATAATAATAATGTAATGATTGTAATTTTGTGTTGGTGAATACAGTTCAAAAGCATGCATTAATTACCTCTTGCTTAAGTTAAATTTTCTTAAATACAGTTTTTCCTTTAAAATGTTAGCATTTTGGCTTTTACTTTGACCTTAAAAAAATATAAGAAGTATTCCTCATGGCTACAAGTTTTGCAGGGTGTTACGCCTCTAGCTTTCTTTTCTGGTTGCTCATCAGTTCTAGGTTTACAATATACATTTTTGCATACATTTGCATATTAGTTTTGAAAAGTGTAATCGAAGTGTTTTATTGTTATATTATAGCTATGGATGGCGATGTTGAAAAAGTGCTAAAATTCCTTAGGCAATCTGTTGATCCTTGCATACGTGATTCATCAGGATATACAGCACTTGTAAGTATAAAACTTTTATCTATAAGAAAAATTGACTTGCTAAATATTATAACACTTCATTATTTAGCAAAATGCTGTGCAGAAATAGGAAAGTTGCAACTTGTAAAATATTCCTATTTCGACCCTTAGGTTGATGTATGGCAAGCAGAAAATTCAAAACTCGCCAACACCAAAAACACTGGTTTTCAATTAATTTTTGAAAATCTAGAGCATTGAAAGTAAGGTGTGGTTTATTTTCATTGGCTATGATTTCATTGGTCTTGTCATGTTTTCTCCTTGCTGTTAATCTTAATCCTTTACTCGTAAATCTTCGTTTCCGTTCTAGCTTTAGGTCAATTATATTTTGAATTTATTGACTTTTATGGAGACTGGCTTTTCACAGAAGTTAAACTGAGCACCTTACTCTATCTTACCGAAGTTTACCCCAATGAAATATTAAATATATCGAATGCCATATGGGCAAACAGTTTTAGGCAGATGCACTCAAAATACAGAGTAAAGTTAGATATTGAAAAATATTCAACACAGAACACGTCTATGAATCAGCATTGAAAGAATGCTCTTTCAATGTTGATTTTTTTCTGCCTAACACGTGACCTTTTTACTTATCAGAATTGCATATTTTCGAGAAATTTAAAACTTTGGCCTAAGAAAAAAAGAAAAGAAAAAGGTCCAAATTTAGTTTCAAAAGCACATATTATAAAATACCGTATTATCCTGCATTACCTGGCACATCGGAAATAAGTAAGGTTGACCAGTATGTGGGGAAATTCGAATTTTTCAGCATGCTGAATAATACGGGATCCACTTGCAGTTTTTAAAAGGTAAATCTAGCTTAGTTCCAGTTTCAAAGTCAAGAGGGGAAAAAATATATTAAAATACCGAATAGTTAGTAAACAAAAAGCAAGTTGACTACATCCGTCATTCATTAATCTGTGTCATATTATACAATTGTGCAACAGGTAATATCTCACTCAGAAAATGTTTTGAATGGGTCGTTTGTGAAACCGTTTGTGCTGTGCGATCTTTCAAGTGAGAGTTGCCATAGTTTCCATACTTGATTACAGGAACTTACGACAAATAATACTTTCAATGCTGATAATAGTTGCAGCAAAAATGAGTTAGTTTTAACTGACATTGAAAATGGGGAGAAAGAGAATTAAATGAATATTTTCTATTTTTTTTTAAAGAGTGAAAAATATGTTTGTATAGTCAACAATCAAAATATTTGAACAAAGCAATATAAAATTAATAGTTGTTTGCTATAAAAAACGAAATTCGTCGATTGATTCGGAAGCATTCATTGAAATTGTGATTCGTTTATGATTTACTTTATAAATTATTTCTTTTTGAGAGGTAAATTTATTTCTATGCATTAATTAGCTATATTAAATTCTTAATGGATTTGAAATATGTTTTAATCTTAGGATGAAAGATGTTTGCTTCGTTTTAATTAAATACTTCATAAAATTACTTGTAGTGGATTAAATTTTCTTGTCAGAATTATGAAAACAGTGTTGTAAATTAACTTTTTAACAGATAAGACATTAAGTTTTTTTAATGTTACTAAATAATTTGTAGGACTCATATTATGGCTTAAGTTAAATATTTGTTTGTAATGTTAAATTAAAGAGATTTTTAAAACCTCGTTTTTTCAGGCATGCCCAGAAAGACCAGACCAGAGTTATTGCAAACCTGGTAATCCTCAAATTTTGAAACATACCGACTAATGCACGGTACAGATAATAATTAAAATTGGTGTTAGTTTCCTCTTGCTGTAAAATTGTTAGCACAAGCATAAAACTTTTGTTATTTCAACCTAAATGTCTAGAGTTTCGTCTATGTTCGAAGTTCAGTGTTTTATTAATGTTTGTGGGAAATCAAAAATGCGTTTCTTCAAATATCTCGAAAACTCATTTTTGCAGATAATGCCGTTTACCCGCCCACGGCAGAATATATCTACTTATTTCATTCTTTATTTTTTACTATTTATTTATTTTTGATTTTAACTATTTATTTTTTATTCATGATTTCGGTGAAGTTATTGATACTTTCTTTGGTGAGGTATGTACTAAATTTTAAGCAAATGTTCTTGCTATGTTTTAAAACTTTTGTATTTTTATATCTACAACTTAGCTTTGTCTCAAAATAAATAAATGAATGAATTAAATGAATTAAAATTATAAAATATAATAATAAAAAATTGAAACCTATATCATTTAAAATTTAATGTTCATGGTATTTAAAAGCATAATAACATAATCTTAAAGTGAATTATGTCGCTTGTTTGTGAGTTATACTGTTTTTTTTTTTCTGTCAAAGGTTAGCACGTATGTTTTAGTATGAAAAAAAAAAAAAAAAAAAAACATTATGCATATAATTGCGCTGTTGCTTTCTCTGCATTGTCTGGGGACTATCTTCGGTTATTGAAACTGTTTGTGATTTAATTTACTTATTTTATTTGTAATCAAAAGATTTCCCCTCTCCCTCTTGCTTTAAAATATGTGATTTGACATGAATATGAAGAATATTTTAAATTATTAATGTTATTTGTGTAGCAAATTGTCAGCCAGTTTTGAAACACTTAAGCGTTCTTTTCTAGTTTTCTTCTGTCTCATCTATATTGGTTTCTCTTCCGTAATTTTGTATTCAGTTGCATTTTGGTATTGATGTGTTAGCAAAATCGTATGTTTTCCCCTTTGAAAGCCTATCCAGGGTTCGTACTTCCTTAAAAAACCCTTAAGAAACCCTTAATTTTATCGAGCAAAATTAAGGTCCCTAAAAAACCCTTAAAAAGGCCTTAATTTTGGAAAATTTTCCTTAATTAAAAAAACTTTCACGTTCATTTGTAGAGGTTATCATCACATTGATCCCAAAGCTGCTCCAATTGCGCCGATGTGCATCCCCGAATGCCACCTGCTCCTAAGTGCTCCAAAACGCATTTTTTTGCTTATTTTGCTCCCAAGCTGCGCCAAAACGCTTTCGTTGTTAAAATCACCTTTTTATTATTTATTTATTACCGAAATCGTTAGTTTAAATGTCTATATTTTTATTTCTGTTTTAGTCTCAATGTTTTAAATCTTAAAATGTCGGAAAATAGCGTCAGGGTGTGTACGTGCAATCTTTTTGCATCCTTTACGAGAATTGAAACTTCAGCTTTTAAATAATTTCTCAGTGGTCTGTAAAGCTTAAACTCATACTCTTTCGTATTATTTTTCATCCAAATTAAAAATTCTTTTTTTTTTTTCTTTCGTCTGTGAAAACTTCTGCAAAATTTGCGAACACTAGCCATTTGTTTCAATTCCTTTCAGTTAAAAGATAATATTGATCAAGTTGTCATTGTTTTCAGTTATTTAATGAAACTCTTGTTTAGTTTCAGTGGCTTTTTTTTAAGACTATTTTTTTTAATTTGCATAAGCTTAGAAAAAGGATGATCAAAACAAAACTTTCAGCTCTTATGCAATTAGCAGCATATTTTATTTCTAAGTAGGTTATTTTTTGACCTGAGCATTTTTGACGCTAAAACGTTTGTGAATCAAAAAAATCTGTTTTTAGAATTAAATTTAGAAACAATGTGACATGTTCAGGATTTTTGAATAATTTGCTTAAGTATAATTGCATGTACACTTAAGTAAAAATTTGAGAAGTAATTTCCAGTGAAATTCGTCAAAACATTAGTTACAAATTTCTGAATCCTTGTACAGTTATTGCTTTATATTGGATCATTAATTGATATTTATGGAGCTGCTTCAAAAGCACATTTGACTGCTCCAAAGTGGCAATTTTTCTGCTCCAAAAGGTGAAGCCATTGGGGTCAGTGTCATCATTAAGTATAATGCCAGGTTATGTTTAAGCCTAATTGTTTAAGAGCTATTCAAAATGGTAGTCATTTGAATAGCTCATAATCATTCATTGTCATTTGAATCAGAGTCTATTACAAATCTCTCTGCATTTTAAGAACATTACATACTCGTAAATCGAGTACTTTGAAATTGTGTTCCTAGAGCTATAAAAAATATTTTCCTATGAGTCCTTAAAAATTTTTGAGAGTCCTTAAAAAGTCCTTAATTTTCATTTTTAAAAATAAGTATGAACCCTGCTATCCTGCATGACAAGCACAGATTTGAAATTATTGCTTTCCTGAACTTCACTTTTAGTTTCCTGGAATATTCTAAATTAATATATATGAAGAAATGCTTATATATTCTTTGCATACGTAATGCACCCTTGATTTGGCTGATTGTTTGAAGTATTTGGCACATGCTCTTCTATGATCTGAATATTTTGTATACTTTTAAATGTTTTTTTGCAAGCAAGCATTTTACTTAATATTTTCCTGCTGTCGTAGATTCCAAGTTTGAATAATGTTTTCTAAATTGTTAGTATAGTCAGACACCTCTGTTACATATGCTTGTGGCTGTTTTCTTGTTATGATTAATGAAAAATAATCTTATTTTTTAAAAAGTAATTATTGAACTGATTTTGCTAATTAATGGAAAAAAAAATCAAAGATTGAAACTTCTATTTGTATTTTTAAATAGTCAAAAAAAAATTTGGTATGTACTTTTCTTTTTTAATTATTAAAAAATTGTTAACTATTCTGTAGTTAAAATGAAACACCTCTAATTTTGAAGTTTAGGTAGATACAATTTTATATGATTAGATTTAAAATGTAAGTGTTTTTATCTTCAAAGCATTAAGGTAAAAGTTTTAAAACATGCTTAAACTATGTACCTAGTTTTTTTAGTGATAATAGTTGATTTCGGTTTGGTCACTTTTCCATAATTGGTCACTTTTTTAAAAAAATAGTCTTTTTTTTTTGTATCACATTCTTGGTGGGAGCCCTGCCATTTTGATAAAATCAGAGCAGACCTGGCGCATGCACAAATTCAGGGATTGTTCCATTTAAAGTTTATCTTGAAAATTCTTTTATTTTTGTGTTAAATCTCAATCTTACACCTTAAATGCAAGTTAATAGACATATTAATAGTTTGTTCATTATTTTTAGCATTATGCTGCCAGGCATGGAAAGCAAAAAGTCTGTGAAGTTTTGTTGAAAAATAATGCTAATCCAAATGCTCAAACTCCTGGAGGTGCAACACCACTACATAGAGCTGCCTTTGCTGGCTATGTTGAGATAGTCAACATGCTTTTGAAATTTAAGGCAGATCCTATTTTGCGTGACAGTGATGGAAAGACAGCTTTGCATAAGGTTTGATTTTTTCCTTTTCTTTATTGTTTGAACTCTGTTGCATGTTATTTCTTTGATAGTTCTAGTGCATAGAACTTAACTGTTTAAATGCTGAATATTTTTTAAAATATAAAATTCTCATTCGAGGAATAAGACTTATTATAAAACAAATCCATCAATAGATAGCTCCAATACCATTGAATTAATTGTTTTGTTGTGTTAATGCTATTAAAAAAATCAACTGATTCGTATGCTAATTTTTATTGATAAAGGAGAATAATGTGGTATTTTAAAGAATAAAAGAGTCTGATCGGTATAGTTGCTCCGGTGTTATGAATGTCTCTTGTCTTTTCCTGAATTCTACAGATATGCTGCACTTTAGTTCAAGAACTAAAGTATCACTTTACAAGGTGCATCATGTGTGTTGATCCATGGTAGTGGGGGGAGGGGGGGGGGTAAAATTTAGCTACAAGTTCAAAAATAATCTCAGCTTAAATGAATCTTACACCTTAATTGCATGTTAATAGACATATTAATAGTTTATTCATTATTTTTGTACTGTCTGTCTATCTCCAGGTCTGATCGAGCTTTTCCTTGCTAATTATCCCTAAAAAGTGAAGCTTGCAGCCTCTGGATTCCGTGATAGGCTAATAGACATATAAATGACAGCCCTGCTGTGGTCTGATAGTTCAGGAGCTTTAAAAAAATTAACTATGTCTTCATTTATTAGTTCCTCAAATATTGGCTCGGCATGGTCAATATTTAAAAATTCCTCAGCATTCATTTCAAGGTCCAGCACGTCATTGGCTTCTTGAAATGTTTCTTTAAAGTCTATTATTGCAGGATCTTGAAACATTCCTTGTTCATCATTTGTATGGGCTCCTAGCAGTCCCGTATGTTTCCGGCATTTTTTGATGGTGTCAACACTTACACAGTCCCATGCTTTTTGAAAAAAAATTTAATTTTTTTTCTTATTATTTACTGTCCCAAAAAGGAAAGATATATTGCGTGAGACTTATAAAAATGTATAATTTGTTTTTTGCCTATATGGTACGGAGCACCTGGATGTATACATTAGGGTGTTCAGTACATGGCCGTTTATAAGATTAGAACTGCTTAAAATGAAATTTGAAAAATTCATATTGTTTATGTTTCATTATCCTCTGTTGATCAAATTTCAATTGAATTTATGTAGGCAGCTGAAGGGCAACATATTGAATGCTGTAAACTGCTTTTAGAGTCTAATAAAACATTAAAAGAAGAGTTAGACAATCGAGGGTTCCTTCCTAGTTACTATGTTCATCCAGAGCAAGAAGAGCTGAAAAAACTATTTAATTAGTGTTATATGTGTAATTATTTTGTGCAATATTTTTATGATAATAAAAAAAAATTACAAATTTTTGTACTTTGGTATGAAATGTAGATTGTCATTTTCTTTTGTTTTGTATTTTTAACACATTACAAGCATGTGTCCTGGCAGTCGTGAGGCCGGTGCATTTTGCAAAAAAAGCAATTTAAGTGTTTAACATTGAAACATAAAAACAAACAGATTGCTATTACCTGTCCTAATAGATAGAAATCCATGCAACGGGTGCTAGTACCTGTACTACTTGTAATATGTTAATATAAATATAAAAAAAATGTATAAGTTGTAAACTAAGAAACTTATGTTCGTAAAGCTAATTTTATGATAACTTTTGCTTATAGACAAAAGAACGTAAAGGAGGCACCAATAGTATTTACGTCTAAATAAGGTTTGTTTTTTGCATGTAGAATTTGGGTCGCCCTCTTTCTACTTGCGGAGGAAAGAAATGTAAACTTTTGAAACTCCAGAACCAAAAGATACATTCAAATTAAGTTTGATTTATGAAAAGATTATTAAAAATTAATAAATAACTCTCAAAAGTTTCTTGCCCTCTTCCCGTTGCGGGGCCATGAAGTACGTAGTTGCGCCAGTGTGCGAAAGGGTTCTAGTTAGTGTTGGAAGGGGAGACGCTCCCACAAAGTTTTCAAATTGACGATCCGAAAACGAAATATTAGACGTTGATAAATAGTGTGCAAGGAAGGCTACTGTCGGACGCGCCCCTTCGAAAAAGTTTCGAAATTCAGGCCCTAAGCGTGAAATTTTAGACCATTTTTATTAGTTCGAAGATATGGCGTTCGGTGGTTCTTCTCCAGAAAATTTTTAAAATCAAAGTTCTAGGCCGCTTTCAGGCCATTTTCAATGACTCTGAAGAAAGGGATGTAGTTCATATTTTCTCGGATTTTTTTTTTTTCACAATTGAAGTCTAAAGTTTTATATGGCATATTTTATATGCATGATATGTTGGATAACGTCAGAAGAAGGGTTGCGGTTCGGGGACTCTCCGTCGGAAAGTTTGCAAAGCTGAATTTTAAAGAGCAAAATTTTAGACGATTTCTTTTATAATTTTTATAGCTGGCTGAAATTGTTTTGGCTCCTTTGAAAAGTTTTTGAAATTGAAGCACAAAATACTAATTTTTAGACGATATTATATCATGTTGGTGCAAAACGACCAAAAGCACTCGCATCAAAATTCCTGAAACTGAAGTCCTAAAAGCACAATTGTAAACTGCCTCTGATGAGGCAGATTATGATTGAGGGAGGGATGTGTTTTGGGCGTTCTCAATCGAACATTTATCGAAATTGTAGAGAATCTTTAATGATGAGCTCGTGGGGGAGGGTATTTCAAGGGCAGTTTTTCGAAATTTAGGTCCTCAAACTAAATTTTGCAAGATCTTTAGGATGTAGGGAGTTCAAAGACCCCCCTTATAAAATTTCGGAATTAAAGTCCTTTAAGGGAACATTTTGGCTATATTTAATATCGTTCGGGGAGGGGGTGCGTTCAGGCCCGTCATTTCGAATTTTTCCAGTGGGGGGGGGGGGGCAAAGGGTGTACAAACAATGTAAATTTGTCAAAAAATGGCAAAAACCACGTCTACTTACATGTAAATACATTGATTTCCAGGGGGGGCGATTGACCCCCCTTACCCCGAAATGACGGGCCTGAGTTACAGCTCTAGTATCCAGTATCCGAACAGTCTCTGCCGCTGATTTTGGTCGATACAATCGTTTGGCCCCAGAAGAAGTTTTCGGAGGAGGCCCTCCGAACCCTCTTTATTCTTAGTTGTTGTTTTGAAAGGATATTTTTCTCTTTTTGGGAGACTCTCATTCGAGTGGGGGGGGGGGGGCTTACTTTCGGTGACTACCCTAATCAGGAGTTCTTTTTTTAATTTTGAACTTTAAAAAATGCAGTTGCTTGCCACTTATTTTGATGACATTATGATAATTGAAGGGAATTGGGTTCGAAATACTTTTCCGGTAATTTTTGAGCAGCTCGAGTCCAATTTAGACGATTATTGATGGTATTAAGGTGTTTGGGAAGTCTCTTTAGGCAATTTTTTGAAATTGAAGTACCAAAAACCACCATTTATAATGATCTTCTATAATATGTGTGTGTGTGGGGGGGGGGGGGGGGGGTATGGTGGTTCAAAATTTTTTTTTTTGCTACGGACCAAGACTCACACTACTTTTTTTTACATTTATGGAAAAGATGACTCCCCTAAAATTTCAGCTCTCTACTCTTAATGGAAGATGGTGCTCAAACCCCCTTCATTTTTCGCTTTTTCGTAATTTTCACAATTTTTGAGCTTTTTAAACTAAAGAGACCATTTTCTTGGAAGAGATTTTTTTTCAATTATTCTCATTTTTCAACGCATAAATATTAGTTCAAACAGTTGGAAAGTTTCTTAATCGTTTGAATCTATATAGCAACGCCTTTGATACAATCATTATTTAGTAGATCGCAGCATACAATGTAGATTGCAGTACAACTTGTCTACATGTTGCGCTATGATTTTCAAAACTTGCGTTTGCCAAAATAGAATTGTAGAAGAGCTGTGCGAAATGTTTTTAAAGTAGTGGGATGCAGAGAAAAAAATTGCAAGATTTATAGTTTTAAACTAATAGTGTTAATAGTATCACAAGAATGAATTAAATTATAAAAACTAATTGCACAAACTAAACTATTGTAAAATGAAAAATGATCAAATAAGCTTTGTGCTGAACTATATTTGAAGTTAAAAATCAACGTAAATAAAGCACAAATAAGGTAGAAAGTACAGCAAATAGCTATTTCAAGGCTACAATGGAGCCCCTTCCTCAGTGCAAGAAGCTCAGCAAACAACATGAAAGCTGTAAGAGAACTGAGCGCGAAGCACGTGGGCCCCGGTATTTATAACAAATGGGCCAGTGCGCTTGAACTCACGACAGGAGTGGGAAACACCGACCAATCAGCGAAACAGCCAGGAGAGCGCAGAAAAGGGGGAAGACAGCAAAGGAAAGTAGGGAAAAGAAAAAATCGCGGGAGAAAACACTAGATGACGAAATTATAAAAATTGCTTCCAGATGTCAGGAAAAAATGGGACACTGGAAAAATCATTCACCAGAGAATGGGAATTTTGCCAAATATAGTAAGCTTCCCAAAAATCGAGGTCATAAACTGACGAACATTTACAAATAATTCTAGCCGAAGAAAAATCAAGAGCGTGCTAGTTCTTTATGTTTAACATAATTTTGATGCTCTTTCAGACGGTGCTTAAGAGGCCGCTTAGTCTGGCCTACATAGCTAAGTCCGCATTTGCAAGAAATGCTATAAATGCCCCAGTTGCTTTGGCAATCAATGGGATGCTTCAAGTTTGTAAACTTGATTTTGTTCACAGGAGAGAAAGAAATATCGAAACCAAACTTTTTCAAAATCTTTGCAACTTGATGACTTATTTTTGGATAAAAAGGCAAAACAATGGTGTAACCAACCTTAGAATCGGAAACCTTGCTAGAATGAGAGGGCTTTATTAGCCTATTTGATTCTATATATAATATGCTGCGAGCAGGGGTAATTACTTGGTATCTAGGGCAAATTTTACTTGAAATGAGTTCATAATTTATATTTATATCTTAATTCAAACTTTTATTGCACCATATAAATAAAAATGAGTTGTTTCTGAAAACTATGAATTTCATATTTTGACACAACATTAAAAGTTTAATTTAACATTATATTAAAACTTGTTGTGTGGGTGACACCACATATTTCAGCCCCGTATGCCTCTCGTGCTAGGTACGTCACTGCAGTTATTGAAATTTTAAAGACTTCGTTTATAGAACCAATAAATTAAAAATAGTATTCGTGCTACCCTTTGCGACTTAACACACCATACAGCTGTATTTATACTATGACAAATTTTCAGATAAAATTTGTTTCGAAATCAAATGAAGTAAAATTAATTTTCTGCATGAAGAATTTTTTTGAGAGGCTAAACATAAAAAAATATTAAAATTGCTCCCATGTAAAAATTAACGGTACATATAACAGAATTTTAATAATAACGTTCTCATTTTTGAAAACCTTACTTGGCTCTTAGAATTGACATTGCCCCCATGGCCCCCTTCTCGAACCGCCACTGGATACCATTGGCTTTCAATTGATTATTTTTTCCCCCTGTCGTTTAAGGTTGGGAAAACTATATATTTTTTTCATAACTTTACTTTAGCGCCCAAAGAGGGTGTTGCGCCGGGGGAGAGATGTTCCCCCTTTTTCTCTTAACTACTCTTCTGGTTATGATTTGAATTTAAAATTTAAATTTTGTTGAGTAGTAATGACAAAAGAAGTAGCAGCTTCAGAAAGGGAAAAAACATCTGGAAGTGGGGGAAAAGTGTCAAATAAAATGACAAAAAATAAAAACTATATCTGACATCATCAAACATCACAAATATAGCGATATTGAGTGAAATGATAGAATGCGAAAACTGAGGAAGTTCCGTGGTAAAATGTCGGAAAAGTTAGAAAGTACTGGAAACGTCTCCAAGCTGGGATTTTTTAAATTATTCTTTTGACTTTCGTAAAGTTTTATGAGTCCATATCAGTTCAACTATTGGACATTCATCCCCTCGTTAATAACAAGGCAACATTTTGCGATGCAAATTCACAGAACCTACTTGCAAACTCCTTTCAACCCCTTCTACCATTCACTACCATATCTTTAAAACAAAATGAAAATCCTGCTACTTTACGCAGAGAAAAATATTTACTTAAAATACGTATTACAATTAGACTGAATTTAAAACAATAATCTAGAGAAGGGCGCTCATAGTTCATGAATAGGGAAGTTTCAACTTATTAAATATACCTACTTTGACTACTAGACATCGTTAAGATACTTACAAAACATAAAAATTCATGGGGGGTTCATGCAAATTTTTCGTCGGACCTCCGCCAAATTTAGCTTAAGGTTCTTTGATGATCAAGAATTCAAGCAGGTGGATTTTCATTCCCTATAGAAGGTTCGCCATCCCCCTATTATAGGAGGTACCTCATACAGTTTATGCTGGATGCAGTTTATGCTGGATTTTTGCCAAATTTGGTACAGGGGTCATTTGATGCCCAAGAATCCACATAGGAGGATTACCAAATAGTTGTTTGACCCCCGATAGGGATTTTTCGAATCCAAATCCACAGTTTACATCGGATCTTGGCCACATTTAGTACAGAAATATCCTTTGATTTTCAAGAATTCAAGTAGGTTTGGTTTTCGTCCCCTATGGAAAGTTCCACCCCTATCAATGTTTTGCACATGTGCAATTCCACGCGTAACTGACTGACATTCACAATGCACAACAATGAGTATTTTGAAATATAAAAAGCAAAATAGAAATTTTTAAGAGGATAATTTCTCCTAGCTTATTGTACTTTTTAAGCTAAATTACATGGTGTAGTTGAATTTTCAAAATACATTATGGATGATTTAAGAACATATGTCGAAATTGCGGTAAAAAAACAGACTGATATAAATGATGTCTGTGTAAAAAGTAGTACTGATTCAACAGGAGATTTTTCTGAAAGTAATAGGAAATTGTATTAAATTTAAATCAGGATCAAAGAACAATGAATAAACTTTCGGCATATGGTATTTGAGTTCAAAAATATTGCTGTATTAAGGAATTACAGTAATTAGAACGGCTTTGTAATTGACTGACATTTCTGAAATTTTCTAAATATACTAATGCAAATGTTCAAAATTATGCAGTACAAGCTATTAATACGTTTATATAATAGCTAAGCAAAAAAACATACATTTGTTAAATTTAGTATTCCAGCAAAAGAAAAAAAAAAGGTACATTCTTTACAACAAATTGGTAACTGAGTGACATTTCTGAAATTGTGAAATTGTACTAATGCTAATGTTATAAATTGTACGGTAAAACCTTTATAAAGTGCACCCAAAAAAAGTAAGCAATTAAAATACAATTGTTAAGTTAATTCTATTTACAACTTTTGTTTCCATAAGAGTTTCGTATTATCGATTATACAGGTTTTCTTAAACGTGTTTTGCTATCAGTCACTTAGCATATTTTTGATTTTTTTTAAATTGAAGTGATGAGCTTGAAACGTTGAGCATTTGCCGTATATTGACTGTATGCTTTCATCTAATTGCCTTAAAATAATGCATATTTTGGACATTAGAAATGGCCAAAATGTTACTAAATCTCATTTTCAATTCTTCTTTCGTAGAGTTTACGTCTTCTTTTTTAACAAGAATAGCTTGTGTTTTTATATCTTTTTCCTTATCACGACATAAAAAAGTTTAAACATTATTGATGATTGATTTTCTACTCATCACTTACATCTATGCTAAGTTTTTTATTTGCCCACCGACTCCGTCTACAGCTCCCTTGCCATAAGAAACGGCAACAAATTGCCATTGGACTTTACGGATTTGGAAGTACTTGCAAAAATGTGTCAAGTTGCATAGATTGAAATGCTGATTGGCCGCTCTATCAGAAAAAATATGTAATAAGGAAACGTTCATGGTCAGATTCAGGTCGTTTATTCTTTTTCTAAGGAAAACTAAATGGAATGAATAATTTTAAAATTTAAATAAAATGTATTTAAGAATAGAGAATAAAACTAAATGGGGCTCTTCACCCCGTAGGAGTTTTCTTATAAAAAATCTAGTTTATGTCAGATTTTTCATAATTTATATTCTTTGGTGATGATTTTTTTTTTAAATTTTTAGTTAGTGAGTTGGTGAATTGTCGAAAAGAGCTAGTTCTTTTGAATGAGCGAGTAACTCCGAGTCATTCATTCAACTGAATTTGTTTGCCCACCGCTACAGGAATGTCATGCCCTTTCTGAAATATTTCATTAAAATAGGCTTTACACATTACAACTAGACAAAATACAGAAGTCCCCTCCCTTATGCCCTTTTCAATATTTTTGTCCAATGCATTCCCTCCTCCCTCAAACAATGGTTAGTATTATTGTTTATGTTATTTAGTTCTATTGGCAGCTAAAGTGATTACAGTAGAACGCCACGAATCCGCCGGCATGAAATGCTTGTTGATTTTTTTCCGTAGTAGCCAGTATAGCGCGCGAATCTAGAATTTAGTTTTTAGCAGAGCTAAAGTCATAAATGAGGGGAAGCAAAGTAGGTGTGTGTGTGGGGGGGGGGGATTTTGACAGTCACTGTTTTGGCCCCAAACATAACGTATTTGAACAGGCAGTTGTCATCTGTACAATGATAAAAAACTTTCAATACATACTTCCTAACATTCTGTACCTCAGGCCCAGACTTAACGTAATTCCTAATAACTAATTTTCACGTTAGTGAAACTTAACTGTATGTAAAATCATATTCCACATGATCCATATAACGACGCAATTCTATTAAAAAAAAGAACTATTTTATAATTTATTATATAACAATGTTACAAAAATGTGCGAGTCCTAATCGTAGTATGCAACGCACCAGACAAACGTTTTTATGCTCTGCCTACAAATTGGTGATAATTTGACATGCGTAACATATCTACTGCCATGTTTTCATCAACGGAATTCCTGAAAATAGTTAAAAAAGCGCTCAAGTATTTCCCTTTCTTCATTTACGTCACAAACAGCGCGTTTTGATTGTAAACTATTAGTTAAATCTGGACATTATAGTCTATCTAAAATAATTGAATATTGTTTGTTCAATTGAATCTTTGAAACCTGTACCTTAGATGTCATATGAAGCTAGATACAAATATAATATTTGGGAGTACGTGTCAAATTCTATAAATGGGTTCCAGATTCTAGGCAAACGAAAGCTTCTCTAGTAATAAAATTATTTAACTACAGTTCAAATACGAACGTTATTATGAATTCTCTAGAAAATCAAAGCTTTCCGTCACACAGAATGCCCCTGCCCACGGGCATTAAGTACTAGCTACCTTTTACAATGAATGAGTAATGCTCTTTTACAATTGAATATTCTCTTGATATTCGTCAATAAAAAGGTCTTTTCCGTAATTGTTTCTATGAATATATTTTTTTGTAGACTATTTAATATCATGCTATATTTGTTAACTTAAGTGGGTCCCTTGTCCGAGACACAAAAATGGTCAAATGTTGATTTTTTTTTTCATTATTAAAAAAAATCTATTTTTTTCTGCTTAAAAATGACGTTTGAATCTTGTTTCTATCTTAATTAGTATAAAAGATATAATAATTTAGCTGCGTATTGTTTTGAAAATCTAACCGTTAGACAGCTGCTGCTGTCATGACCTTGAAAACTTCAAACGCGTTTTTCTCCATGCTGCAATTTTTCCTGAATTCTTGGGAACTGAGAAAGATAAAGCAATTAAATTTGGAGCATATCTTTTTCAAACATGTTACTTGAATTTTTATTCGGAAAATTTGAAAAAATGTTTACTTCAAAAAATATGAATTTTTGAAAAAAAAAAAAAAGAAAAAGTATTTTAAAATTTTTCGAAAATTTTCTTCAAAAATTTTCTATTTTTAATTGAATTAATATTTTTTAAATTATCGAATAAAAAATAAAGCTTATATATTTGTGTTTAGATTTTTGAAAAAGAATTGAAAATTGAATGCGAATATTTTTAGTTTTAGGGATTTAAACGACCAAAGTTTTTTTATTTTTAAATTAAACTTCAATAGAAAAAAAAATTCTTTTCATATCTATTTTGCGATTTTGCTTATCAAATACATGGTGGATCAGTACAAAAAAAAAACTTTTATTTGTTTCATGAACAATTTTTCAGAATGTGTCCCGGACTATCTTAAACTCAAAAGGTGCTTCTAATGAACAAGATACTTTCTAGTTAACACATATCTAGGAGTCCAAAATGTATGTCCTTATCAGTTCTTAGAGAATTCATTCGTTGTTTCAGCAGTTCCCACTAGATGTCAGCACTAACGAGCGACAATAGTTTGAAGTGGATGATATGGATTTGTTCTTTTATGACTTTACCAAAAATAGTCCAGGATCCCTGTTTCTACGAGACGCCTAACTTTTTCTCTTTCAACACTTTTTAAATGTGGTAGCAGGGATAAAATGTGTCGATTAGACGACTCTCAAAAATTTATTACCAATTGCCGTTCAGGGACGTCATTTCAAGTTTTTCCAGGGGGGGGGGGGCAAAGGGTAAAAACACAATACAATTTCACCAGAAAACAACAAAAACCACGCCCAGCTATATGTAAATACATTGATTTTTCAAAGTCGGGGGGGGGGGGATTGACCCCCTGCCCCCCTCCTTAAATGACGGTACTGCTGCCGTTTTTTAAAATTAGATCTTAAAAAAATATTAGTAACATTATTGAAAAAAAAAAAAAGTCCTACAACGCGTATGATTTTGCTAAAAAATAACCACCTGATTTTTGTTTTTACTATTGCTTAGTTAATATTTATTAATTTAACAGCCGCATATTGCGTGGTATCTTAGTGCTACGCTCAGATATTGTTAAGACCATGAAATCACTTTTTTATTACTAACAATAGGACAAAAATAGTATATTAGTATGTTCTCTGTCCATATAAAACAATGTCCTGCAGGTATGTATCGCTCCTACAAGAATTGTCATTTTCGTTTTTCTTGGAATGTAACACAAAAAGAAAACATCTTTTTCGAAATTTTAATATCTTTATTTTCTAGTAATCTAAGTACAAAAATTTGTGTTTTTACATGTTTTAAAGAAAATTAATCTTTATCAGAAATCGGATTCATCCGATAAATCTTTTTCGGTAACGTTACTCAGGGGTGGTAGTTTTTAGGGGCTACACCTGATTTCAGGGTTTTTCAAATAAGCATTCAGGATTTCACATAATGTTTTCCTATGGTTTTTTTCTTGTGCATTCACCTTCCCCCTTTCTACTTAGGGAGTGCAAAACAAGAGTCATAGGTAAGGGGGAGGAGGAAACCAAGTTGAAAGTTTTTGTTCATTTTAGGTTATTTTTTGTATGTATACGAGATATCTTCCAGGATTTGTTTTCCATGGACTATGTAAAGTACTTTTGCATGATTAAAATTTCAATATTGAGATAGTTTCTTTTCACATTCTTAAGAATGGAACTTCGGATCTTTCTAAAGAAGTAAAATGCGTACAATTGTTGTTTTTATGTCGATTCCATTGGCATTTGCAAATATCGTGAGCGTCTCCCTTCCTCCCCCGCCCAAAAAAAAACACCCTTCTAAAAATTTTTATGATGCTGTATCATGTCCCCTCTCCCACTGCAATGAGTGCCAGTGCCACTGCAAGAACCACTGCAAATGAAACTCAGAGCATTAGTAGCCTTTCAGGGTTTCATTAATGTTCTTCCTTCATTTTCAGGGTTTTTGATGTTGAGTCCCTATCACGCCTGGTTACTCCGTAGGCGGATTTAGGCTGTGAATTCTGGGGGGTGCCACAAAACAAGGGATCTGTGCATGGAAGGGGGAGGGACATTCACAAGACAAACAGGTAGTCCTGGACCCTCTTTCGCAAGATTTTGAAAATTTAACTGAAAAATCCTGGCTTTTTTTAATTTTCAGAACAGATTTTACTGAAGAAGTATATATTACATAAGAAATTCCCTAGTAATTTATCAATAAATAACAAATAGGGTACCTTTGTAAGTCAGAAGATAATTCTTCAAAATATTGACTTTGGGAACCATCAAACCAATAATAATTCGTATTTGCCATCAATTACAGAACCCTGCGAAATTAAAACTGTTTGAAAAATACAATATAAGTTTTGGCGGATGCTTTGTTGTTTAGCGTGCGGGTTTCCAAAATGACCTCCATTTTTGTCCATCAAGTCAGGATTTTTTGAAAAATTGATTTTTATTTTTGAGGAAATTTTCCATCTTAAGAAGTGTTCTCTGAAACAATTTATTTGTCAAAAATGTTTTTTTTTTCATTTAAATATACAGAAAATATCCTACTCTGAGTGATATATATTGATTCTTCAGCAATCAATCACTTTTTATTGGTCGAAATGGAAGAAAAAGGCTAAAAATGAGAAATTTTACTCATCCGCGGAGCAAAAAAAAAAAAAAAAAAAGCTATATCTCAGGACTAAAATTTTTCCATGAAAGAAATACTGAAACCGTTTTGGAGTACAGAATACTGATGCAGATTGCCTACTAAATTTCGTCAAGATAAAAACTGGTGCGGCACGAAATTTTCAGAAAATTTGTGGATTTTATATGGAATGATCCTGTAGTCAGTCAGATTGCTGAAAAAATTTTCAAACAGTAAAAAATAAAACAAGAAAGGTTTCTCATTTGCATAATTCCATGTAAAAGGTTTAAACTCTAAAGAACTTAGGGTTTTTCTATGTCCCAGAAAACGTTCGTGCAATCTGGCTACAAGGTCATTCATGTAAAATCAACAAATTTTCTGAAATATTTGTGCCGTACCATTTTTTATCTTGATGAAATATAGTAAGCAATCTGCATCTATATTCTGTACTCCCAAAGGGTTTTACTTTTTTCTTGAATTTTTTTTCCCCTGAGATATAGCCATTTTTTTGCTCTGCGGATGAGTAAAATTTGCCATTTTTGACCCTTTTTCTTCCATTTAGACCAATAAAAAGCGATTAATTGCTGAAGAATCAATATTAGTTATTAGCGATAAAATGTCAAACAAAGCAGAGGAGGAAGTCCACATGGGCAGTGTAGTACAATATTCACACTTCTGCTGCTCGAGACTGTTTTTTATAATGCCGTGTAGAAATAAACTGGAGAAAATATCCAAAAACATTTTATTGAGGTTGCAGCTCGGGGAAACCAATAAGCTGTTATTTCTTTTTAATGAATCAAATGTACACGAAACTAATGCAACAATAGCTCACAAAAGTGAAGAAACAAAACAACCTCCTATGAACACTGAATTCGATTTAGCAACACAAATAATAATTGTCACTGTATATCGTTTAAAAGCAGCAACCCAGCAGCAAAGACCATAAAATGACTCCTTTAAAGAGAGAGGGGGACTATGTTTTGGAAAGAGTTTATTTTCGGGGGAATCAGCTGTGAAGCGTTAATATTTAACCTCTCTATAACCAACTACAGGTAACGCATTTTTTTTCACCATGCAGGTTTCTTGAAGATAACTTTATAATGTGCTAACAATTTGAGAATTGAATTCGCAACAAAAGCAATTGAAGTAATTCAAATAGCCCCTCTTAATTAAAGTTAAAAAAAAAGAAAAGAAAAAGAAAGAAAAGAGGAAAAAAAGGCATTAAAATACAACTTAAAAATATTTGAGAAAAACCGAAGGGATTGGCTACACCCAATCCCGAAATCCTGGGAGATTGAAACCCCTAATCATAAGCCACCCACCACCTGTTGGCGGTTGATAGCTGCCCCCTCGATATTGCTCTAAAATAAATAGCAAAACTTCTGCTATAATCCATAAGAGTTCCATAAGTGCAGTAAAAAGTTTCCCAAAAAGTGTTCTACTAAGTATGATAAAGAAACGGACATGCGTCAGTGCTCAAAAAATGTTCTAAAATGAGTTTTAAAAAGTGCTGAACCCAATAAGTGCTCTGAAAAATGCTCTCAGAAGTGTTTTGAAAACTGTTCCAAAAAGTGTGTTTTAAAGTGTTCTCAAAAAGGAGACAAATGTGACCGTGTTAAAAAGTGTTGAAAAAATGCATGAAGGTAGTCGGTGTGGTATTGAATAATGGTCCATTTTCCTTTTCTTATGAAAAATGAACCTATTAAGTATATAGTGTGGTGAATATATGAATGAGTAGGATCTGGTAAAACCCGGGTAACTAAGAAAAAAACTTGGCAACTAGTTCTTTTAGAAAAAAAAATCTTTC
>JAXGGA010012256.1:0-39398 GCA_038373865.1 Uloborus plumipes | reverse complement strand
TGACAACTTTTCAAAGAGATCAAAGACACGTTCACTTTTACAACTACTACAAAAGTGATACCCTATATTAAAATCAAATACCCAAGGCTACTACTAAACTAAATACTAACGTTATCGCAAAATACCATAGTATTTTGAAACAATAAAAGTTACAATTAAGGTTTACCGAGCTAAGCCTTGGCTTGAAATGTCGCATTTAAAATTGATTTGAACAACAATGTAAACGATTTTAACAGTTGAGCAAAAAATTTAACTTTTTCAAACTTCAATCGCTTATAAGTCGCTTAAACGTGGATTTTCGAGATTCTCGTTACGCGGCGCTAGCGGAGAAACGTTCTAAAGAACGCATTTTTTTTAATCTTTCGAATGAAATCAAAATGGAGACGATACGACAATTATTTCGCTAGATAGAGTCAATTTTGTGCCCAAAAATTGAAGTTCGAATAAAAAACGAACCGACACTTTTTAGAGGGTGGGTCTAATTTTCGTCAATAGCCCGCGGGATAAGCTTCAAAATCATAAATTTTCTTGCAATTCGATAAAGAAATGAGCGAGTTTCGATTTCTTAACTTTGAGAAATGAGAGTTCATTTAGAGTTCAATAGCTCCTTGAATACAACATTGTGTTTTGGAAAAAGAAATATTTTAAATATCAAACTCAAAGTAGCTCTAAATATCTCTCGAATTTGCATTTGATAAATAATTACTCACATTTTTTTGTCTGTCAAAGTAAGACAACAGGGTACTGATTATATTTCTGAATTGAGGTATAAAGTGGAGGATATTCCCCTTAAAATCGGAAACTGAAATCTATCCCGGAAAACCAGTAAAATCCGGATTAGTAAAAAGGCATTAAATTTAATATGAAATACAAATGCATTGTCCGAAGGTCTTTTTTTTAATTAAAAAACTAGTGTTTGAAGCAAAGAGGAGATAAAAATGTGATTATGGTCAAATTGTTACTTTTTGAAACTGAAAAGTTTACCTAAACTGTTGTCTATGATATGTGAATACAGTTGAGCCCGCCTAATGGAATAGCCGTTTTGCCACGAAAAAATATTCTAATAAGCGGGATATTCCATTATCCTGGATCAAAATAATGCATTATAGCGATTTGGTACATTGTAAATGTGCTATATTAAGCGGTATATTCTTTATAACCGATATTCTATTAAGTGGGCTCGACTGTATTACGCACAAGTAAATAACATGCAAAAATGCTTACCGTATTTTTTTATGTACGATAACACAAAGCAGTCGAATCACCACAAACAATTGTTAAAATACTAAAATGCATTGCACTAGAGCAAATCCTACGTAGCATTGATTCAACGGAAGGAACAAACCTAATATTGAAGAGTAGAAGATTTGCTTGGACTCTTTTGCTTATGCTGAAATAGCATACACGGCGCCGCCTCATTCGGAAGAAATGTGCTGATGTATGCATTAACATCCAGTGTAAAAGATTAAACTTTTGAATAGCTTGTTTAGACACAACAAGGCAATAATTTTTCCTGTATGGATAGTCAGCGAGACGGATTGCTTGTCTCATTGAGCACTATAATTTCATAGCCAGAGTTCGTTTTAATGAAGAGTTTAATTTTGTCTTTTTGTTTGGATTTTTTATGAAATTTTTTTTTCTACTTGCAGCTTTTTTGGTCAGTAGAGCTCGGCGCCTTTTAGGCTCTAGCGCCCCCGTGCGCAGCACGGCTTTGCACATTGGCACGGCGCGGCCCTGTATAAGAACTTCAAAGAGATGCTGCGAAAGACATTATATTTCTTGCCTTTCAATGTTCACATTAAAATCATGGAAGAATGGTTGTGGCTGAGCTACCTGACGCAATCGGTTCCCTATGATAATAAATTTAAATTTGGCGACCAATTTTACATTGAAATTACGAATAAATCAGTGAATTATATTAAATTTCAAGGGCAAAATTGCTGTGTTCGTTGAGTTTTCGAAAATCTTGGCACTGCAGTTGTGTTAAAAGTTCCATTGAAACGTGAAAATTTCGCTAAAAGTAAATAAGTTCGTCACACGCACACACGAAAAGAAGAAAAAAGTCTTTAAAACTAAAATAATCCTCTTATTGAACACTACAAACTGTGAAATGGCATTAAAAGTGTCATCTATATATTTTAAAAGGTCGTGGCGCACATTTGAATGAAAGACTACAATAATTTTACTTCAGATGGGTTGGAGTGAACTTAAATTTATTCAGTTGACTTTCTTTACTTTTTTGCACGGGCATCGCCGTGCGGGTACTTCTAGTGATTTAATATTTGTAAAAAAAATTCAAAATTTGTGTGTAAATTTCCCGGCTGTCCTTTTCTTTCCAGGTGGAGGTAATAGTGGACCGCTGCTTATCAGACGCCAATCGCACAATCCCCCCCGACCAGGAGGTGAACCCCCCGCTGATCAAGGAGTTCTGCGAGCAGATGACCCACGTGCCAGAGTGGGTGGCCAAGCACGCCAGCCCGCCTCCCCAGCTGACCAGAGTAAGCGGCGAGCGAATTCGAAAGCAAATACAAATATATATATATATATATATATATATATATATATATATATACACTAGGTGGCCAAAAGTATCCGGACACTTTCAAAAATTCACATTTTTACATATAGCTCGAGAAATAAGTGATCAATTGTTCTTTAACTTTAGTCATACAAAATATAGGCTTCACCGAACATTTCCAAGTTGAAATTAAATTACCCTTGCATTTGGGGGACGACAAGAAGGGGGTTGAAAGAAAAACCGCTTTTTGACCATAACTCTTCGAAAATAGCTCGGAATAAGCTATCAATTTCAGTAATTAATTAGCATACTATGTATAATTACTGTACAAATTTTTATGAACGTACCACTCTTACTTCTGAAGATATGAAACATTTTTGAAAAAACGGCAATTTTATTTGAAGGGTTTTTGCTCATAACACGCAGAGTTTTTAATCAAACCTTATCACAACTTCAGGAAAGATGACAAAATACAAGAGAAAGAACATACTAAAACGGTAAATAAAAATATTAAAAATTCGATGAGATATGAACGTTAAAAGGAAATAATTTTTCACGGCGCATGCGCGAACGACAGAAATTTATAACTACAAAAATATTGTAGCCTGATTTATACTGCATCTTATAAAAAAAGTTCCAGTTGAATATCATGAAAAATGAAAAAGATATCAGCGATCTAGTGAGCTGTATTTCATTGATTCGCAGACAATACATAAATAGTGTGGGTCTGTCCACAAAGAGCTATTTTTAAATTGAAGGTTATTGCGTCGTCGTTCAAAACCAACGTTTCAGAGGGTGTCCGGATACTTTTGGCCACCTACGTATAAGGTCTTTTTGGCCGAATAAACGAAATGTGACTACAATGCCGAATATAAATTTTCAAACTGTATACAATTTAACATTGAAAAAAAATGATCGATTGTCACCACACTATTTGTGGACAACCCCTTGCGATTTATGTTTTGCCTGCGAATGAATGAAATACAGCTCACTAGATCGCTGATATCTTTTTCATTTTTCATGATATTCAACTGGAACTTTTTTTATAAGATGCAGTATAAATCAGGCTACACTATTTTTGTAGTTATAAATTTCTGTCGTTCGCGCATGCGCCGTGAAAAATTATTTCCTTTTAACGTTCATATCTCATCGAATTTTTAATATTTTTATTTACCGCTTTAGTATGTTCTTTCTCTTGTATTTTGTCATCTTTCTTGAAGTTGTGATATGGTTTGATTAAAAACTCTGCGTGTTATGAGCAAAAACCCTTCAAATAAAATTGCCGTTTTTTCAAAACTGTTTCATATCTTCAGAAGTAAGAGTGGTACGTTCATAAAAATTTGTACAGTAATTATACATAGTATGCTAATTAATTACTGAAATTGATAGCTTATTCCGAGCTATTTTCGAAGAGTTATGGTCAAAAAGCGGTTTTTCTTTCAACCCCCTTCTTGTCGTCCCCCAAATGCAAGGGTAATTTAATTTCAACTTGGAAATGTTCGGTGAAGCCTATATTTTGTATGACTAAAGTTAAAGAACAATTGATCGCTTATTTCTCGAGCTATATGTAAAAATGTGAATTTTTGAAAGTGTCCGGATACTTTTGGCCACCTAGTGTATATATATATATATATATATATATATATATATATATATATATATATATATATATATATATATAATATATATATATATATATGTATACATATATATATACATAAAAGACCGATTTTAACCATTTTTTCACCGTAGATAGCTACAGTAACAGGGAACAGGATAAGCTATAATTTATTTCTAAAAAGCTTAGTTTAAAAAAATTATGGAAAACAGTTAATTTTATTTCATTTCCCCATTAAATAATTAAATTTTCAACCCATTGTTGCAAAAATTTGGTGCCATGCAGCAACAATATTGATTGTAATCATATTGAAAATTTTGAACCAAGGCTTCTCTGGAGTAAGTATGGAATTTATTGCCTTTTAAGGATTTTTATATTTATCTGAGCCAACAATCGCTAACGGGTGAAATAAAAAAAAATGATTTTGGCAATAGTTAGAGAATAGAAAGTGTTTATAGTCAAAAAAAAATGTCTAAATTAGGTACATATGTTTTCACCTCACCAATGTTGTCACGAGGATAGAAACTAATAATGGGACTTATTTAACGAGTAATATTTGGAAATGGTTAATTTCAGTGCGATTGATACTGTAAATATGTATTTATTTTAATATACCAAGCTTATAACATTTCCTATTTACTCAAACATTTTTTGTAGCTTGCTATTTTTTTTTTAGCTTGCATTATTTTTTTTATAGTTTATCCATAACATAGCCATTGTTTACAGAAGTAGCCATTATGTTTATAGATATGCACTTTAGTGTTGGGAAATTTATGAATGAGTTTCACTAAACCACCCTACACCCACAGAAACCCGGGCAGGGCCGGGTACCCGGCTAGTATATATATATTTATTTATTTATTTTACAGTGAATTTTTACTTTTAAAATGTTTTATGATTAACTAGAAAAAAACTCTTTTTTATTCGATTGTGGAAAATCATGTTTTTATCAAATGAATGAATGAATAAACAAATAATAAAGCAAATGAATACGTTGTGTAATTAATATGTGAGTGAGTACTAACTAAATAAGTACTGCACTGGATATTAGCAACGCCTCCTAAATACTAAATGCCTACTGCTTTCTGGTTTTTAGCACTAAGTAAAATTTCTGCCCTGGTTCGCGAAGCAGTGCCATCTGTCGGAGTTCTTCGAGACAAGAGAAATTTGCGATTGGTTGATTTCTAAATTTAAATCTGAACCAATCAAAAAAAATTTAATTCGAATATTGTTTGGATTTATCACCATAACATTGGCATTATCGCATTGCCGCAAGGTGGCGCTCGAAGTGGAACACCCGTCTCCCGTATTGAGGCAAATGTAGCAGGCAATTGATATCAGTCGATATCTATAAATGTTTAAGGGGTTACAGTACCTTTCTAACAATTTTCTTCAATTTACGTGAAAAGCGTAATTCTTTTAAACAATTGTTTCTGCACTTATTTAACAATCAATAATTTATTTTCAAACATTAAAAATTTTGCTCACATTTTTGGAAAATTTGAAAAATGTAAGAAAATTCCAATTTTTAAAAAACCCTAAGACTTTTTTGATTTCGCACTTGTTTCAAAATTTCTTTTTGCTAAATGAGGACAAGAATTACCTCTCAAAATCTGTAAATTCATTTTTTTATATATTGATTTGAAAATATTTTGTGACCTATTATGTAAAAAAATATTAAAAAATTGTGTTTTTAAAGGCTTAACAAGCTCTAAAAAAATTAGTAATTTATAAAATGCTTATTCAATGCACAGTTTTGTTAAATATATTGTCTCGAGTGCAAAAAATATTGCTTTAAAGTTGTATCTTTAATAGAAGAAATTCCTTAGCGTTTCCAGTAAGATGGAAACACTGAAAACTGATCATCGAGAAAAGCGCTTTAAAGTTTTGCTTTTCCATTAGAACACATAGCGTACATGCCCTAAAGTCACTCATAACTTTTTAAATAATTGAGGTAGAGCAATGCTATTTTTTCCGAGTGTTTTAAATAACTTTTACTTTTTAAATAAGCAATAATATTTTTTTTCGTCGTTTGGTCATTTTTGAGGTACTGTAACCCCTTAAAATTTTGTTTGCACAAATTTTATCACTTTACTAGCTGCTTGGCCAAGCGTTGCACGGGCTACCTCTGGTTGAAAAATAAACACAACTTGAACAAAAATACTAAGTACGTAGCCCGCTAATGAGTTTCATGTTTGATTCAGTCAAGCTTTCATTCAAAATTCTCATTATCATTCACATCAACCACGTTTTATAACAATGGATTTCATCTTTAATCATTTAGAACAGATTGCTTTGAATTTGAGCAAAAATTTGAATATTTTTCTCAATTTCTTCAGAATCCCTTTGTCAAATCTTACGTCAATTAAAACTAATGAAGCCTGAAAAATTACGAATCTGTCGGTACCTGGTTCGACTTTCAGGTTATTGTCGTTCAGGAGAAAGGAGCAGGACATAGATAGATAGATATATAGAAAGATGCTCATTTTTTAATATAAGTAGATATTAGGAAATATTGTTTTTGATGAAAAACAAAATATTACAATATGTGTGCCAAATTCTGAAGTGATACTGGTATAAATATATACAGTCAAAACTGTGTAAATCAACCACTTGCGGTGCAGTACTTTCGTGGTCAACTTAGACACATAGCTAACTTATAGAGGTTGATTTACATAATTAGAAGGTCTAATTATGTACCTGATAAAAGCAGTCAGCCTGCACAGGTGGCAAGATTACAAGGGTGGTCAACTTTACAGGTTTTAATGTACCTTGACATTATTAGCAATTTGTTTATTGACAAGAATCAACTATATGTTTAAGGATCTAATTAAAATATTGTCAGATAGGTGTCACTGCAAAAAATGAAAATATTTTTCCCATTTCACTTTACCCCGCACTCCCTGCTAATAGATGAAATAACAAAATTAAAATAGGAGGTTTAAAAGAGAGAAACTGTGACTCAAAATTACTCTAGTATATGACTTTAGTGTAAGTGAACATTCAATAAAATGATTTTTTTTAAAAAAATATGTTCTTGTTTTCATAGGTGATGGGTTTGGCGGCTCTAGGCAGAATGGCTTGTGTCTTAGGCGAAGTACAGCGGCCATTACCCATGTGGCAAGCAGCTTTTGCAGTAAGTAACCATTGGAGCTAAAACTGTAGAGATTAAATGAAACTTTTCGCGAAACATATCACTGTATTTCACAGAACATGGTGCTTTAAAGTACGAAGACATGTTGTCACAATGATTACTCATAAAAGCATAATGAGCTATTGTTATGATTACACGAATCATAGCACTATATTTTTACTAACAGTTTGACTCTAAAATCTTAAAAAATATCAGCACAATGATTTCCTGTCAAATCATAATAGTGGATTAGTGGTAAAACATAAAAGAACGAGTGTCGGTCTCGGGGGAATGCAAGTCTGCAAATGGTTAGTAGCCAATATGCCGCCCCGTTTGAAACAAACAAAAAAATAAATGAGAAATTTAGAGCTTTTTTGTAGTCGGGTTACAGGTTTTTAAAACTTTATTATTTTCCTCCACTGTATATTAGCTAATGAATATACATTACAAAATTAAATGTACATAACAATAACTAATTTCATGCTAAAATCTAGGTCAGCCTTAAACTGGAAATTCATTGTTGATTGCAACTTTTGTTTGAACCAAGGCTACACTAGATAGCGTTTTATACAGGCTTCTTCATTACTCAAAACATCAATGGTAAAGATTTGCCCGCTAGAGAGCGCTGAACAACGACCTCCCAAATGTTTGTTTACATTTATTAGCATGTTGTTTCCGCTGTAAAAAGTGACGTTTATCCTATCTTTTAGGGTTAAAAAATATTGATGTAGTTAACTGAAGTGGAGTACAGAGTGAATTGATGCCGAAGGCCCTCTTAGTACTGCTTTTTAGGGGAAATAAATTCACTTTTCAGGTAAAGTTGGTCGCAACTCATGATTCAGTCATACGACATTCATTCATTGTTTACTTTCTTCGAATTAGCAACATATAGCAATGGCGTTCAATTTTGACATCTCTGCATTAATAAAATATACGCTTTTCTTCGCAGCCGATAAATAAAAATGTAGCAATGAAATAATATTGTTCTATTTACTATTTTGTTTCATTACTGTTGCTCACACGATCTTAATTGCTACGCAAAAGCTCAGATGTTCATTTTGATAGCGTTGACCCATCAGAGCGATAAATGGCGAATCTATTCGTAGAGACATTTCATTTTGATGCCCCAGAATGAAATCTAATATCTTTAAACGAGCAATTCTTGTATATATATATATATTTCGGATCTCGAAAACGGCTCTAACGATTTCGATAAAACTTTGTATTTAGATGGAGTTTTGGTTTCTGAGTTCATCTACGTCGGCGTTTTTTCTGTAAAAACGCCAGTTTTCACAAAAAAACCCGTTTTTTGTGCCTTCATTAAGCAAGTTTGAGACGCTTTCTTTATCGCCATTTTCTTTATGATTATTATCAATTGTTACTGTTTCATAGCAACGACGTTTTAATTTAACAATGGATTTCATAGTTAATCACATCAGCGCGAGTTTAAATTTTATGGTATTTGGCAACGTTAAATTGTTATTGTTTTTTGAAATGATAAAGCAAGGCTTCACTAGATAGTGTCTTATACAGGCTGTTTCATTTACTCAAAAACCATGGGATAAAAGCAGTGGTGATTGTCCAGCGACATTTAGTCAATTTTATGGTAACTTACACGATATAAAAATCGGATTATTTTACTTTTCAAGTACGATTTAAAAATTGAGTATAAAAGTGTTACAGTTAGTTTTTAAACACTTTTTTTCCTCCTCAAGAATGTTTAGTAAGATATTTCAGGTAAAAAATCAATAAATACGAAACTCAATTTTCTTAAAATATTAAGTTTCAAAACAAAATTACATCTATCTAATATCCTTAGACGAGCAATTATTGTATATATATATTTCGGATCTCGAAAACGGCTCTAGCGATTTTGATAAAATTTTGTATTAAGATAAAGTTTTGGTTTTTGAGTTCATCTACATCGGCGTTTTTTCTGTAAAAACGCAAGTTTTCACAAAAAACCCCGTTCTTTTGTGCCTTCTTTAGAAGTTTGACGAGCTTTCTTTCGCCATTTTCTTTATGATTACTCTTATTGTTACTGTTTCATAGCAACCACGTTTTATTATAACAATGGATTTCATATTTAATCACATCAGCGTAAATTTAAATTTTTATGGTATTTGGCAAACGAGTTTTGGCAACACGTTAGAATTGTATTGTTTTTGAAATTTAAAAGAGATCGATCAAAAGAAAGTTAGAATTGGGTGTGGGCCGCGGTAGTCCGATCGGTAAGTCGTCGGACTCGTAACCATAGGGTCCCGGTCCGATCACATAGAGGAAGCCCAGCCGATCAAAGATCCACCGTCTTCATTAATGGTGGCTGGGGAACGTTAAAAATGTTCGTGGTCATAAAATCCTCCAAGTGAAACGATACCTCTGGGGGATGCTGGGCCAAGGGTTTGCTCGGCCCTTGGGCCTGGTTCAAAAATGAACAGAGCGCTCTTCAAGGCCCCATCCCGGTTAAACTACGAGTTATGGTATGTACGAGGGGAACCTTGGAGTGTGAAGTCAAGTGAAAGTCAAAACCAACTGGAACCCAATGCGTACTGGAGAACATAGACTCTGCATCCATTCTCATCAACCCCTCCCGCGCTTTAGGCGCCAAATGAAATGAAATTGGGTGTCATTTTACGACGAGCATGGATTAAATAAGGTTGTGTTTTTTAAAACAAATTACAGCTGTTTTAAAAGCATAATTGCAACCAAAGGCTTAAAAATGCTTTTCAAGTTTATCTAAATAAGTACTTCGCATTTTAGAAAAAAACACGAGTTTACAAACCTCTTTTCTTTTAACCGAGCGGGCTCGGTCCCCTGGTACTGTACACTAATGAAGCGATGGTGTTCAACGGAAAGACGATTGACAACAAAACATATTAATTTCTTTAGTAAAAACGAAATGAGCATATATAATCGTTTGGTACTAAAGAGCAATACAAGTACGAAAAAAATAAACAAAACTACAATATTACGACGACCAACTGTAAAATTTTGTTTTCATTTACACAACATTAAAAGGTAATGTTCTTTTTATGTTAAATTTCACACATTGATAATATTTCGATAATTGGGAATCTGCTGTGGTTGCCAAATTTTTGGCGATAATTACTTTATTTTGTTGCTCTTTAGTTTATGTTTGCGAAGGAAGTATATTTCCCTCGCTCATAAATTGGACACAAAGATTTAACGCCAATAGTGAAAGATAACCAGACTTCCAATCACCGAAATCTTCCCTTTTTTGTTTCTAATTTCACACATAAGTTTAATACTTGAAAGTAAAATAATGGGCCAACTGAAAAAAAGCTGCGAAATAATGTGAGAATTCTTATTAAAAATTTCGCCAAATCAATTTCAAAAGCTCCATTAGCATGTAACATAACAAGTTTAATAAATATATCGAGCCATTATTATCATTGAAATTTAAATTAAAATGCAAAATAAGAGAAAAGAAGACGATGCAAGCTTAAAATTTTAATCTTCGCTTAGGTGGTAAGAAAATACATCGCCAAGTTAAAAAACGTACCTATAACTGAAACGTACATACTACCAAAGATCTCGGTTATTGAAATATTCTCAAAAGCTTTACGGAGAACTTCCATTAAAATGTAAAAAAAATCGCCAAATAAATTAATTTGACCATCTAAACTCATCAAAAGTTTTGATGGAACTATCGTTCCAAAATCGCCATTTATCGCTCTGCGGTGCCAGTGTCGTTTCATAGTTAATTAATAATTAGAATCAATTAAAATGAAAAATAATTCACTAACTAATTAAAATAAGCCGTTAAAATGCAGAATAAACCAACAAATCGAACGAGCTATTAAATAACGTTAAAATACACTAAAATAGAATTGAATGCCAAATTGTAAAATGTTCGCCAACAAATTAACTTTTAATTTTGTCTTTTATTATTTGATTTGTAGAAATGTTAGTTACCATAAAATTCGATAGATGTCGCTGGAAAAGGACGTCCGTTTTTATCCCAAGGATTTTGATCAAATGAAGAAGCCTGTATAAAACGCTATCTAGTGTAGCCTTGATTTGAACTAAAACACAGACACGAAAATATCGGTTAAAATCGGTGCTTGTCTAGGAATAATCGATTTTTCCTCTTGTTAAATTCTAGAAAAAAGTAGCCTATAACACTCGAGACTCGGGCAAGTGAATAAAGCTGTTATGCTGTATTAAAGTTGATTTTTTTCAATTGAATAGTAGTTTACAAACAATGCAGTTTTAACCGTTTACTTTTAACCATTGTTGCAAAAGCTAAGTGCGGAAAAAGTCCATAGCACCGTGACTATGACAACCATCAGGGTCGCCAACTCTCGTTACACAGGGCATAGTACTGTTGGGGGTTAAGGGTTTCACTTCTCTCAGGTTTGTCTTTATTTGGAGAAACTTAAAGTAATTCTTGATTAATTAACTTCTTTTTTTGCAGAAATGTTTCCGAGATTACCAGTCAACAGCAACTCTTAGCAAAAGCAGGTGAGTGTTATTTAAATGTGTTTTTAGAATTCTTTCGCAAAGAGAGTTAGGTTAAGGTTTAAGATTTCAGCCTTCTCCCAAATCAAGCTCAAGATTTGCATTAATGATTAAAATTAAAATACAAGTTAATTTGTTGCACCGCCTTTGTCAAATTTGCATGGTCTGACTTATTAGAATGAATGTTGTCGTTGGACTTGTGGCGTAAACAGGGCCCGATTAGCCCGTGAAATTAGGGGAAGCTCTGTCTCATTTAGAGGCCCCCGGCTTTTTGAGGCGAGGGGAAGGGGGTAGTTCTATACTCTTGAGACATTGAAACAAATCTCGCTAAGGGTACATATCATTTCTAAGAGCTGCCCAAACAGAATTCAGATTTAAAGTCTGTCCCCTTCCTCCACTAATATGTAGATTTTTCAGACATAATACACATGGTTGCATTGCAATTCTATGATTCGATGTTAAATTAGATTTATTACTTCACAGAATTAATACAACATAATAAAAGTACACTAAAAAAGTTGGGTCAGATCCCACATTAAAAATAGCTTCTGGTGGGATTAATATTTTATGAAAAGTGTCTTCACTTTTAAAAATAGAAACTAGAATTTTAAATCACAAGTTTTCAGTCATTTTTGGGCCCCTCAAAATTTTTTTAGGGGAAGCTCAAGCTTCCCGTGCCTTTTGGGTAATTAGGCCCTGGGCATAAAACTGAAATCACGACATGTAAATTGTATCGCTTATTTCAAAAACCAGTTAGAAGACAAAATTCATTCTTTTAAGAATACATATCATCACACAGGGCCGTAACCAGACGTTAGTTTCGGGGAGGGTTTTACAAAAACCCATTTCTCGTGAAATCTTTTAAGTCAATAAAACTTGATTTCATGCTCTATATTCTGTTGATTTTTGAACAATAGATGTGAAAAAGGTAACAACATGAAAAATGTAAAAAAAAAAAAAAAAAGATTCATCTTTTCAATGAAGAAAAAAAAATCTGGATAGATGAGTTTACTCAAATACGAGCATTCGAAGGAGTATACTTCTGAAAATTCCATCTTACGACGCTTATAAGATGTGTTGAATATAGAATTTGGTACTTACAAATTTGAAGAATTTTGATGTCTTTTTTAGTGGTATTAAAAATGAAAGGTGTATGTTAAGAAATTAGGTTTGCAATAACTACAATAAAAATAAATACTGTAGAAAAACAATTAATTTGCACAATTATTCAAAAATGATAATTTCATTTTTCAAATGCAGTTTTAAAGTAAATAAGAAAATTAAAATAAAATAGCAATAATATTTTTTTCAGTGAGAAATTATGAAAATCCTTTTTGTTATAGTTTTGAAAAATTCTGGAGTGGTTTAAACCCTAAAAACCCACCCCTTAACCCTTTAAACGGTCAATTATTTTACCAGAAATGCTTCCAAAAAAAAGGTATATTTTTTTTATTGCATACAGTTAAGTACCATACTTAACAGAATAAGAAGATAAAGAATTTTTAATTTTTTTTTTCGTTTTCAATGCTTTTACAATATTTTTCATTTTACAATTTTGGTCACAAAATCCCGAAATATTTGCTTTTTTCAAGTACATTCTGCATGCAGTAATGAATGGTTTACAAATTATGCAAAAATTTCTCTCACACTTACTATGAATTTTGAGGTTTACAGTTTTCCGAACAGTTCGGGAAAACCAGAGAAGGAAATCTGAAAATATCGATGCCCGTACGCCGTACGGGCAAACCAGATGAGGCCAATTTCGGGTAGCACGTACACCGTACGGGCAAACCGCTTAAAGGGTTAAATTGGCTTTAACATATTTAAAGGGCTATCTTTATATCTTACAACTTATTAAAGTGTAGCTTTTTTTTTTTTTTTTTGATCGGAGGAGGCGAAATTGAAGACTCTTTCTAAAAACGAACTTCCGGATGCAACCAAACTATTTCCAGTAAAAAATAAAAATAAGGAAATATACAGTTGTTTTATCAAATTACTAAGTAAACTTTAAAATTTTGTTTTACAGCACAAAGAACAGGAGCGAAAACGTACTTCAGGAGAACGAAAAATGAAGCTTATATTGCGAAAACAATGTTCAAACCTAGCTCCATGCAAAGCTGGAACCTATCAATGTGATATCCTGTGAGACAATTGCAGTGTACTATAGTCATTCATTCCATCCTTTTTAGGAATTGCATTTAATCATTACATTCTATTCCAATGTTCGACTTGAATGTAAATCATCAACATCTTACAATCGGTACTTGACGTAATATTCCGTCGAACTTTTTCGCCAAATAAAAATTCGCAGCACAGTACGCGATCGGTGATTCTCAATCTTTGGTTCGAGGACCATTAGTTGTCCGCGAACAGCTGTTGTGAAACTTAATCTGAATCGGGTGCTTTTGTCGGATGTCTGTACATCCACAAGCTCACAATTTTTTTTTTTTTTTTTGCATTGAAAAAGGCGTTCCTTGTAACGCCGAAACACGTGTCTGCAGTTTCCCTGCTCATTTGTGCTTTTTTTTTTTCAACGTTGTATTTATCTTTTAGTCTGTATCATTTTTCTCGATGTAATTGAATTTATGAAAGAACTTTTGGATTCATCTCATTTTACAGAATATATTAAGGCCACCAGAAAGTAATGTTTTTTTTTTTTTCAAACAAATCAATTCTTAAAAGTTTTTACTTTAAAGTTATCACAGACTACGCCATTTAGTAGTAAATTTTAAGTCCCAAATAAATTTAAAAAAAAAAAAAGGATTTTTGGCGCAAAATATCTTGAAACGACATCTTGGATACAAGTCAAACTTTCATCTATTTTTTTACATATAGATCACAATAAAAAGGAAATCAGATGGAGCAATGTCAGGTGAGTCTTATGTATGGGTGAAGCAGTCAGATTTCCCTTTCTTCCAATTGCTTTCTGTTGTATAAAACCTTCAAAATTTGACTTGTATCCAAGATGCCATTTCAAGATATTTTGTTCAAGGAATCTTTTTTTTTTTTTTTTTAATCTATCCGGGATTTAGAATTTACTACAAGATGGCAAAAAAATTTGGTAGCGAGGATACTTAAATCGTTGATTCAAAATAAAAACTTTTAATCTTTAGAAAAACCAAAAAAAAAAAAAAAACAATAATATTTTCAAAAAAAATATAGAAGAATAATTGTTTTTAAAATACTATTCCTCAAGTATGGGGTCCGTTCTGGCTTCGGAATGGCACCAAGTGGTCTTCAGTAGTGAAAAGGTTGAGAACCACCGACTTAACTTACTCTACTTGTTGGGATATTTGGCAAGGTTTTTTTATCTTAATTTTCATTTGGCGATATTTTTTGGTTATCAGAAATAATCGATGGAATAATGCGTACGTACCCGCATACACTCAAATGCAAACGAAATGATTGTGTTTATAAGTTGAAAGATCTTTTTCTCTTTTTCATTGCATACAGCAGTTTGTCTATATACCATGGCTCAATTTATAGATTAATTTGTTTAATCTGTAATGTAACTCGAATGACCTCAACTTTTAGCTCAACTAGCAAAGGGAGGGGGGACTAATAAGCTCAAAACAGCTTGATAACAGTTCAGGCCTCCAGTAAAACTTCATGACATAAATACAGAAGGAAAACATGCAACATATTTGACTATCCTTTTTGGAACAGATCCAAAACGTATGGTAATGAACTTAATTGGTTTTCGGACCTTTCCTGTCCCAAACGACAATGCAAAGAGCATAAAATTGCTGAAGTGATTTCCTTTTGATATTGAGTTATTCAATGCCAGCTCACTTGGAAATAGTGAAGATTAGTATATTTTGGTAGTTCATATGTTTCTGTGCATGTGTGGAAGGAATGAAAGAACAACTCAACATTTGTCGAGGATGAATAACACAAAACTTTTGGCCAAAATTTGTGTGAAAATGTTTTCATAAATGCATATTATCAAAAAAGTAAAAATGTAAATATTGAATTGCGTCCAAAATAGTTTGATTGTATTTTTGATAAGCAAAGGACTAGCTACATTCACTAACTTCTGTCGATAAACCAAATACTGCCCCCCCCCTGCCCTTGATATTAGTTTTATAACTATGTATCAAAAAAATACAGTCAGGAAAATTTATGTATGCATATTCTTTGCCATAATTAGCACAATCATCCTTTTTGATTGTACATAATATTCTATCCAAGTACTATTATCCATTCAGGTTCAAAATTTAAAATACAAACACATATTTGTAAAACACAGTTTATTGATTTTAGACATTTATGGAAGTTTCAACAACAACGAAGTAGAATAATGGCAAGAAAAAGAGAGGAAAAAAAATAGACTTTACAACAAAACAATCATAAACACTGCATTCCATATAAACATACTTAAAACATTTAAATTATTGGTATTTTGTAGATCATCAAGTTCATCTATTTCATTTCTTTTCATCATAAATCTTGTTGTTGAAATACTTATTTTACTTATATGGATAAATGTCCTGAACAATTCATATTCTTCATTATAAAATGTATGCAACTATTTTTCCCAATAAAAAATTTGGTCATACAAATGCTCAATTACACTTCAAGTAGTTGAGTTTCAAAAATTAATGGCAGACCAAAAAACAACAAGTTACAATTCAAAACATAGACTTTTCTTAAATTTTTATATGGAATATAAAATATGAAATAGCTTTAACAGATTAAACAATGTTGTAATCAGTCAAAACATTTTGTATATAAATGATTGTTTTCTGAAGAAGATATGTTGAGAAAGTCATATTATTGCTGTTGAGACAATTTTATAGTACTATAAACAAAGTAAGTACCGATCAGTCTTAAAAGTAGAAAGCTTCAAAGAGAAGAGATTTTTATTAAATCAGTCACAATAATTATCCAGACATATGTATCATAATTTAGAAACAAGTAAACTTTGAAGGTTATATATACAAACACAAAGAACATGAATATTCTCTAGATGACTCTGATATTATTGGTCATTGCTAATTGTATAGATGTAACATATAAATAATTTATGACAGCAATTTTAGTGTCATAGATAGTAATGCAGCATTACTTTCTTACAAATATGATGATAGTGAAAGACTAGATATACAGAAAAATATTTTGTGTACATTCATTTTCATTATATAAACTATACATAAACATGAAAACATGTTTTGTGTCAATAAATTTATAATAAGTGCATTGAAATGTACATAACCATACTAATATCTTGTACGTAAGAGACATCATTATTGTAATAATAAAATTAAAGTATGACATGAATGTGTATTTGTTTTAATCCAAGTGTCAGTGTCTAACTTTTTTAAGGCTTTGAGGTATTTCAACTAGAGAATTGTTCAAAATACAGTTATATGTTTTTTCTCTTTTTTTGCTCTAATTCATTCTATAGTTTAATATTGAATCAAAGTGGGAGACATTAAATACTTCAGTTTTCTTTTACCTATATTTTAAAATGAAATATATATATATATATAAAAAACCACACACACTTATAGCCAAAAGAAAACTACAGCCAAAATATCAAAAAACACATTACTGAAATAACAGCTATAGCTGAATAGAATATTTTACACAAATAGAATTCTTTTAACACTTGGCTGTTTACACAGATCTCTTGCAACCAATTTAAAAACAGCCTAACTTATGTAGAGAAAATTACAACGTTAAGGAGGAACAAATAAGCAGGAAAACTGCAGACACGTGTTTCGGGGTTACAACGAATGCCTTTTGAATGCAAAAAAATTTTGAGCTTATGGATGCACAGACATCCGACTAAAGCTTTTGTCGGATGTCTGTGCATCCATAAGCTCAAAATTTTTTTGCATTGAAAAAGGCGTTCCTTATAACGCCGAAACACGTGTCTGCAGTATCCCTGCTTATTTGTGCCTCCTTAGCGTTGTAATTTTCTCTACATCAATGGCACAAAGGTATTTGTAAACTTTAGTCTAACTTATGTTTAACATTATACACAGCAAGATTTGTGACAGTTGCAATTTCTAAATTGCTGACAAGTGTTCAAAATCTACACTGTTAAGAAACTTTTTACCATATTTAAACTTGTTAAATTTGGCAAAAATATTTCATCCATTGAGATGCAATAAATTTCTGCCTCAGATGATCTGAAGTACAACATGATAGCAGTAAAATGACGATGTACAAGAAGAAATTACCGAAAAAAGAGTTACTAAATGAAAATTTTAAATTGCTTAAATAAAGTTTACAAAAGATAACAAGTTCTGAATCTTTTTAAAGGATATCACTACAATTAATCATAGAAGAATTCAATTAAATTTGTATACCAAGCACTCTTAAGGATGATTAAAATTCAACTTGGAGGAACTTCATCTTTGATTATTTTACATTGACATGTCATCAGAATCTTTTAAAATAAAAATTATGTCCCTAAATAATAAATAAAATATTTAAAAAAAGCATGCATGTAATTAGGGATTAGTAAAAAGAAAAAAAACTAATTAGTAAATGTTATTAGTAAAAAAAAATTCTTCCATGAAATTTAAAACTAATATTGTTATGTCGATAATATTCAAAAAAAAAAAAGTAATAACTTAGGTTTCAGCTATGCAGTCAAAAAAATTTAACTTAATAAAAGCCTATTATCCTCTTTCACTCGGATTAATAACATGATGCTGAACATTTTGATAATGATTTTGGGCATTACCAAATGCCAAATTTTACCATAAAAAAATAAAATAATAATAATAATAGAAAAAAAAATAAATAAATTAAAAAAAATACATATCATTGCTTCAGAACAAAGTAGGATGGATATCTTACAGTTGTTGCAAGGCGATGACATAAAGAATGATAAATTATTACGAAATCTTCAATTTAAAAAACATATGTATATGCGATGGTTTAGTGATAAATGTGCATGATTAAAATTTCCCCTTTTATGAATTTAAGAAACCAATCACAAAAAAAAAAAAAAAGTCTTTAGTGCTAATGAAAATATATTTAACAAATGTAATGTTCGATGAATTAAGAATGTTTGTAATGAACATATTTACAAAGTTGTCGAGGTGAAGTTGTAATCATAAATACTTGCTTTTTAATTGAAAACAATGGATACAAATTGTTTAAGTGGTTGATAGTGCTTCATGAAAATTTCACTTTTTCAATACATTAGATATAAACTGAGTAATAAAACAAATTGCAATTTTTAAGGAGAATTTTTTTAAGAGCCTTGTTGTAAAAAAAAAAAAAAAAAGGCAGCAAAAACTTTTCAAAAGTGACTGATTTTCAGAATTTTAAAGTTTTTTAAGTGCAAAAAAGACATGCCAGTTTCAGGGTCCTATATTTGTAACACAGATGTTGAATGAAGCAATTCAATTGATAGAATTATATATACATAAAAATATATACAACAAACGTTGATTTATATTTTAAACTAGGCAAAGAAATTTTAAACAATCGTGGCCACTTTTGAAAAATATATAAGTTTATGAATCCTTAAAAATTTTACAGGAGAGAAAATAAAACTATTCAAAATTATAACCTTCAAAGTTCTTAAATTATAACCTTCAAAGTTCAGAAAGGAATGCAGTTTTCTGATAAACATGTACACACTGTCTTACATGACACAATTTTGAAAAGAAAAAAAAAAAAGTAAAATGTTTTTTACAAATAAAGAAATCCAAAATTAAAGAAGGTACAAACTTGCTAATTTGAGCATAACCATATTGAATCTTTTTATTTGTAACGACTGCACAACAGTTAACATTTATAACTTAAAACATAAATTTTTTATATTTATCTACATTGCTTTTATTTTTTATATAGATCTAAAACATTATTTTGTAATCAATCTCAAAAACTTAAAACTTCATATAAGTATACCATACAATATATATATATAAATCTAACATGACAAAAATTTAAAATGATCTGTAACAAATACTTATAAGCTTTTCTAACAAGATTTTAACGATGTTCAAACTTCATGTGAGTGAAAAATTTTCTTGTTGCAGAAAATATATACTTGGGAATTTAAAGTTTTTATAGGTCCTAAAACAGACCTTTTATATAGCTTGCAATCACAAAAATGAAATTAACACAATTTCATTCCAATAATTTTTATGCATACAACTAAAAAAGTTTCAAATTTTGAAATTACGCATGTGCATATAGAGTAAGTATTCAAGTTAAATCAAACAATTCTTACAAATTTAGGGTGTTAAATGTACGATTATTTTGTGGAAATGAGGAAATTTCTAGAATATGGCACTTTCATAAAGCAGACACCTTGTCAAAAAATCTAGAGAAACTTCTAATTTGTTCAGCATTTTTCATAATTTGAGACTTATAGGAGAACATTTCATTCAGAAGAATTACCTGCTGACGGACTGCGATGAGAATTATTAATTCATAGTTAAATGAACACATAAATGACTATACAGTGTAACCTTGTTGAGATGAAATTGCTCAAGGCTAAATTCTGCACAAAACAAATAAAATACTTGACAAATTAAACCTTAACATATTTGAGTTAGTCTTGCTCTACACAAAATGTTTAAAATCACAGTCAAAAAGAAAATAGTTAATGTCTCTTATAGAAAAACAAGCTTTTTTTGAAACCTATCGGAGTTCACTACAAGCAGTTAATTTTGAAATTTTTATTTTTGACTTCCTGAACTCCAAACTCATTTTCAAAAATTTTGAGAGCTCACATCAACCTCACTGTTGTCCCTTAAAATGTAACTCACGAAGTTGTCACAGGCCATCTCAGAATTTTCTTCGCCTCCACAAATAAGAACTGTAAAATCATTAACAGGGCTCTTTTGTTAACCTTTTAACTGTGTCATGCCCGAGATAGTCTCGAGCACAGCTGGTTTTCGAAAATGCCACGATCGAGTATTACTCGGGGTAAGTTTTTTTTCTTTTTTGAGTGCATCATATTGTTATACCCGAATATATATCGGGAGACGTTTATTGCGGCTTCATCTCTTTGTCAAACCCGACTGTTTCTCGGGTTTGTGCTTGGAAAAGTGTTAAAAATCAAAATAACTTGACAGTTAAAGGGTTAACGTGTCGGAAAGAAACACTTAGAGGTTGTTTCCGTTATATCAATCACTGTAGAAGCAGTTTCAAATATTAATGTTACCATGAAGTATAACAATAAAAATAAAATTATCATTTTCATACCTAAAATATTTGCAAAAAATTGTTTAAAATATACTATTAATTGTAAAAAATTTCTATTTGAAACTACTCTTTTGGTGTAAAAACTATTTTTTTTTGCATCCACTGTGAAATTAGTATTTCTGTATATCACTTTTTAAGTTCTCAACAAAGTTCAACAGCATAAGTCAAATTGTCCACAAGTTTGCAAAGCAAATACAGTAGAACGTCAAAAATTTAGGGTCACAAGCCATTCCGATTTTCAAATGTTCGGATTTTCGAAAATATAAAAATACCTTTAAGAAAGCAATACAAAGTTATATCAAATAAACTGGTTATTCAATATGTATGTACATAGCATGTAACACAAGTATATAGCGCTACACTATGTAATTACATTTTTTACAAAATATAACAAAAATTACCTCCAACATTAAGAAAAATTTATTAAAACTTCATGGGAGAGCATTCAGGTCTTTGAGGTTTCGTTTTTGATGTTCTACTGTATATGTTATGTTTATCTATTACTGAACATAAAATAATTAAAGCATAGAATAAACACATAGGCTCTAAATTTCATAAGAAAAAGGTAAGTTGTTGAACACATCAAGTGCATGTGTATCTATAGTTATTTCAATTTGTTCGTTGAAACTTTTCATTCAAAAACTATAAATGAACAATAGAATACCACGATCTTAGTAAACCCTAGACTGAAAGTCCTTGTAGGACTCTTAAACGCAGCATTGAAAGACATATCTTAATTCGTGAGCAAAAGAATGAGTAAGAATGTACCATTTTACTACTTGAAATGCTCAGTAATATACCAGTTACACACTATATTTGTGCAAGAACTTTACAAGTTATTTTCCTCAAAAAACTTCCTTTAGATTATACGCACATATCCACCATAATCTGTAAGATTATTTTCAGGAAAAATTCATAAAATAGAAAACTGCTGGAACAGTTACCCTTTATTAGCAATTGAATGTCTTGCCTTTCTTTTACATCTCAGAAGATGGTTAGTTAGAAATGCTTTATTTGTCATTCATGTTTGAAACGAAACAGACAAGTAGCTGTATGCAACTACAACCATAGTAAAACGCTTTGCAACAACCACAAAACATTAAATATGGAACTTGCTTCCATTTAAAATGAAATAAGCTTTTCCAGTTGTACTCATAAGTTAAAGAATGCAAAATCATTTACAAACTCACGGAGTGTTCAACTGACTCCATTTTTGAACATCATTTTGAGGAAATACTAATAAACAGTATTCAGATGTACAATCCATTTCTTAAAAAATATTTACCTAATATATGCTTCACTAATGATTCGCTAAGACATGAAATCCATATTTTCTGGAGTAAAAGTGTCCCTAGACGACAACATTGGGTCCCCGGTGACCGGCTGATCGTCCTCCATCATGAGGTCATCAAAAGGACTGTAAGACGGTACAGGACTCGCACAACAGGTGACTGGACTCTGACTGCACGAGGATGAAGACACTTGAGATTGCGATTCTTTTTTGACTGTCAGAAACTGCATGATAGGAAGTCTCTTGCGAGCATTGCCGGGATCACTGTGTGGAAGCTGTACATTGGACATGTCAAGATTTGAATATTCGTTAATGCATTGTTCATGTACAGGAAGCACTCTTTGTTGCTGGTGGCTTGCAAAAAACTTGTCGTTGCAAGAGCCGTTGGAGAGAGGTGGGCTCGGCAGAATTTCTTGTTTTATTATGGCATTGAGTTCTGCCTCGGTGGAAGGATACCAAGTGGATTCGTCAACTGGGATGTGGTTTGCTTTCAGCTGAAGCTCTAAAGACTGAAAGAAAATTTTACATCAAAATGTGATAGAATGGTATGCATACACATTGAATGAAATTGAAATAAGTAAATAAACAAATGTTGTAACACATTCAAATTGTAATATTTGTGCACATTTGTAAATCTTTTATAACATCACAATCCGTTACTCTAAGTTAATTAAATGCGATTTGATATTACAAATTATTTTAGAAATGAACCCTTACATTTTTAATACGCTTTTATTAGTTTCAATTGTGGGTATGTCTGTATGTAACTCTGAATTTAAGATAAAATTCCCACTCTTTACGCACATAAAAGTAATATATTTAATACTATTGTTAACACTAAAGGCTAAATTATATTACATGTGTTATGTATCATAACTGTTTAAGTTATTTGTGCATGAAACTATGAATAAAAGATAAAATTTGCGTTCTTTGCAAATATAACACTAGATTTAATACTATTATTATTACTAAAGGCTAAACTATATTTAAAAGCATATTTTTCAGTTTTTTAAAACTACATTTTAATTATTTTTTTGTTTTAGTTGGTGTTCTGTTTAAAGGAAATTAAAAAAAAAATCCATATTAATTATATTACCAAAAGTATTGGCATACTTTTGAAAATTCACTTTTAGGGATTTCTCGAGAAATAAAAAACCAATTACTCTATAACTTTAGTCACATCATCATAAAATATAGACTTTCATCTGACACTTTCCCAAATAAATTAAAGCGAGAAAAAAAAGGGGGGGGGGACAGAAGTGCTTTTTGAATACTACTCATCATAAATAGCTGGGAATACACTAAATTTCAAGAATAAATTTGCATATTATGTCTAATTGTCGTACATATTTTTGCTACAATATACTCTTGAAGATGTAAAACATTTCTTTCAAAGTGCCGATTTTATTTGAAGGTTCTGGGCTCATAACATGCAGAATTTTCCGTCAAGCCTTACCAGACTTTCAGAAAAGATGACAGTATACAAGAGAAAGAAAGTACTAAAATTAGAAATAAGGCAGAAACATATGTAATTATTTCAAGTTACAGAAAATCCTTTTTAATCAAACCTTATTAAACCAGACTTCCATAAATCCAGATGGCCATTTAGATATACATACTGTATAAAAAAAAAAGGCAAATAAATGCAATAATGCATTTTTTGTAGGCTGTATTTTCTATTTGCATAGGACATATTTTCTATTTTTGTTATTTTATCTTTATATGTAGTTTTACACAGTAGAACTTGGAAAACTCCACAAGCGGATAACTCGAGAACCTCAGTAAATCAACATTTATTTTTGCAATGGTTGGCTGAATGCTAATTTCAATGGGTGCCAACCTCTCTAACTTGACACACATTTACAGGAGCCTTTATAAGTTGACATCCACCAGCTATTTTACTCTACTTTTTCCTATCAATTTTTTTTCACATGGCCATTTCTGAGAATTGGTCTGTCAGTTAGGGTTTAAAAAAACCCGGGTTTTTTTTGAAAAAGCCCAGCCCACCCGGGTTCTTGATCAAAAACCCAGGTCTTTCAGGTTTTTGATGAAAAACCCAGGCTTCTTCAAGAATCATTTTAATTTACTATCATTCTTTATTCAAACATTGTGCACCTCTTTTTACTTTTCATAGAATCAGGGGAGTCCTGGAGAAAGGTCACTGTGACCTCCTAAAAAATTTTACTCTGCAAATTTGGAAACAGCATTGTAATATTGATTTTTACTTCCTTTTACGTAGTAAAGGAAGTATTGTGATCGCGAAAAAAAAATCACTCAAATTTGAGTCTAAATTTTGATTTTGCTCACCCCCGAATGAATGTTCAGTAGTTTTTTCGACCTGTCAGCACGTGCATATGTACCTAACAACATATAAGCAGCCGAAAAATCCTTTTCAACCACCCCCGAGTTAATTACGACGAGTTTTCTCGTGACGTCTGTATGTACGTATGTATGTGCGTATGTGTGTCGCATAACTCAAAAACTATATGCCGTAGAAGCTTCTGGCTTGGTATGTAGGCTCTGAGGTTGGTCTAGTTGTGCACCTCCCCTTGTGGTTGCATTCGAATGTTCCCAAGGGGGTGTTTTACCCCTTTTTTGGGGTAAATCAGTGTTAATTTCAATGCAGACTTAAGTGGTATGAATTGGCGCGACCACTTGGCGATATGTCGCCAAGCTTTTGGTCGCCAAGTGTTTGACGCCAACGTGGCGACAAAATTATTTTTTGGCAAAAGAATTATTTTATAAATTTGGCCAAAAAATTATTTTTCGAATTTGGGTTCAACTTGGCGCTATTTTGCGAAAAATTCACTGAATGATATTAAAATCAGCAATATTTAGAAAATTAACCATTGTAAAATATTTTTTGCATTGTTTCGTGGCAGATTAGGGGACTAAATATTTGGATTGTTACCTTGCTCCCTCTAAGCACTTTTTTTAATACTTAAGGCAACTACTAAGAAATTTACACGTAAAAGGAAGTAGTGTGGGGTCCATACCAGATTTTTTAAAATTGATAATATATTTTAAATGGATACTGAATTGAATTTATAGATTGGAATAATTATTTTGATCTTCTAAGTATTAAAAAAACAAAACAAATAGAGTGAAATTCACGTGTAGTTTTATTTGTAATACCTAATAAGTTGCGAGGAAAGGAAGATGGCAATTCGGACCAGGTACTGATCAAAACTAAATATTGTAACAAACTAAACATTACTGATCAATACCAATTTCTAGGCTTAATACTGATCAAAATATTCATAACATTTAGTTTGTTGCTAAAATAAATATCTTGAAAATGCAGTAAATTTTGAAAAAACCCACTTTACTGATATAGGGGGTTTTCCGAGTGGGCCCGCCCAAAAAAAATACGGGCGGGATTTTTCGGGTTGGGCTCACTTTGGCGCGAACCCTGCTGTCAATTCATTATTTTCCAGATAGAGCTCTTTTTGAGAATTCCCAATTGCACCCAGAGGACATAGCTACCACTCTTTGTGCTGTTGAGGCAGTTGACTAGGAATGGACTGGAGAAATGCAAACTGGGTAGTCACAGAAGAGAAACAAGGCAGTAACCAGCACGACACATGTTTCCAAACAAGTATGAGCAGGGCTTTTTCTCTTTGACAAGGAGCTCTTATCTCTTAACAAAAGTTATGGATTTGCTCCTAATAAGGTATTCAAAACTATCCTATTTGCTTTGTGGCGTTGTTTTCGCAAAAAAAAAAAAAAAGACAAAATCATTCATTGAAATTATTTTTTATAATCCTGATGGTTAGTACTAGTAAATAAGCAATACAAAAAACACTGCTATAGTTGAAATTATAAAACTTCGGTAAGTTGACTCCCGCTTAACTATTTTTGTGGTCCTGTGGTGTTGAGTAACTGAGATTCCACTATTTAGTTCGCTTGAATTCCGAATAGAACTCTTGCTGTGTGCAGTAAAAATTCTATTTGGGATATGTTTTTTTTTTTTTCGTGTGTGTGTGTATATAGTCTTAATTTGGACAGGCTATTTTGTTTAATTTGCACTTTCATTAATTTGGACAACCTGGAGTTCTTATTAGTGAGGATTAATGCAATCCCACTGTTTCAAAAATATAAAGTTTCTGCAAACCAAAATTAAATTAATTTTGAAATCAAACACATGGTTGGAAATTCCAAGAGTTGAAAATTATTACTATGCGTACTCAAAATTTACACTTCATTTGAGAAATACTAATCAAAATATTAGAAATTCATTACTGCATCAAAAATATCTGCTTAATTTAAAATTTAATAAGCTTACATTATTCATCTTTCTAACTGTATAAGTTTGAAAAACCTAAAATGCATTCAATCAACAATAGCATAAGTTTGGATGAAAGCAAAGTTTTGGATGATTCAGTAGAGCATTTTATTATACTTCTGAAATAATTTCTCGACTCAGTACTTTTTTTTTGTCAAAAAAAAAAAGCACATATTTTACAATCCCCCCCCCCCCAACTCATCTTTTGGAAAAGTTACAAAAATCAGATCAAATATGACTGACTGAAGATCCTCAGATTATACTTAGAGTCTAAAAAATAATAAACTCTAAATTTCAAGAAAAGTAAATCATATTAAAATTTGCTTTGAATAAAAACTAATTTTTGTCTCAAATAATGACAATCGTTTTGTAGAAACAGCAAAAACTTTCCACTAGAGACTTCTTAACTCATGAACACCAAATCGAAAATAAACAAATCAAATTACATGATGATGCTATATTGACTACATAAAATTCTGATGAAAAGTCAAAACTCAAATAAGTTCCAATAACGAAAAAATGCAACTTTAGAGAATAATTGATATATTAAGACAAAAAATATAAAGCATGAACGTAAAACTTAACAAAAGCAAAAATTGCAAATAGTGTTAACACAAAGAAAATATGTAAATAAATTATTTAAAATACTACAGACAATTATTCAGTGTTAAACATGTATGCAAAGCACAATGCATCTAAGTTTTAGTATATATGAACTCTTGAGGTTTGAGTGATTAATTGAATCTATAAAAGAATAATTATGAAGTTATCAACCTACGCACATTTTTTTTTCAAAAACTTGTGTATCGTACCATTAATAAGCAAAACACTATAAATTTGAAATTATTTTTCTGTAAAACAGTTATGCTGATGTTTTTATCCACATTTTACAGCAAATGCCACAATATATTTTACCATAATTAGATCCCAAAATTAGTTTTACCCAATACATGCTTTAAATAACATGCATAACCGAGTAAAAGGAAAAAAAAAAGTTAATTAATTTAAAAAACAAATTGTTGATGTTGAACCATTTTTTAAACATGCTTGTTATTTTTTAGTACATGAATTATAGTTTTATATCCATAAATGGGTTGCAAATTATTGCAACAATATACAGGGTATCTGCTCAACCTGGACTTTTCAATTCCATGACTTTCCCTGACTTTCCATGACTTTTGCGAACTATTTTTCATGACTTAAAAAAAAAAAAAACATCGAGTCTATCTTTTTGTCGTTCAAGGTCATATTTTATCAGATGACGGAGTCCGCGCACATGCGCAGTTACACAAAATTCGCCGCTCACAGTTTTAACGTTGAGAATTCATCTGATTGGTCAACACAATGCAACTTGTTGGAAATTGTAATTGACAAATCAGATTGCACCCAATAACGAAGTAGAATGACGGCGGAAGTGTTTTTGTTCTTCCGGGATCGCGGGAAAAATTTCAATCGGTCTGGAGCGCTAAAACCCATGATAAACAGTCAGTTTCCATGACTTTTGGATATTTTTCGCTGAAATCCATGACCAATTTCGATCATATTTGAAATCCATGACTTTCCCTGACTTTCCATATGCGCGGACACCCTAAATATACATGCTTACAAAATATTAAATAAAAGGGAAATCAGCTATTTGCCTTAGGTAAATTTGAAAAGCCTGTAATTAAATTTTTACCTGTATTCTAAGCAATAGTTTCTTATTTAACTGTTCCACAGCACGGCAACGGAGTTCCAAATCTGGAATTTTTTGGACTTCTTGTTTAAGGCACCGGACATAATCAACAGATGCTTTTAATATGGTACCTTTATTCTGCCTAAGATCTTTCACCAAGTCAAAATATCTAGACAAAATATTAACACTTAAAAAACGAATCAGGGCTTGTGATTTTTTTGATTTAATCAGATTTTAAATTTTTTTATTTTTTTACACATGCTTTAAGGAGTTTCCATATTTACTTTAAAAAAGGCATTTATTACATTTATGAAAATAAATGATTGTTAAATAACAATATGAAAAACATATAGCTCTAGTTACTTTTAAGAAAGTATTAATAAAAAAACTGCATGAAACTTGAATGCAAGAATGACTCAAACCATATTCAACATTAAAGACACCAGGAAGAATTGTGCATAGAAAAGAATAATAATTTTATTTTTGCAACTTTTAAAAAAAGGAAAAGTAATTATTTTTGAGAGAAACACATCTTCTAAAAAGGATAATGCTGATTTTAAATTATGAGAAATTATTTCTGTCTACTGATTCTCACAAAGGGAAGCAAAAAAAAAAAAAAGTCAATAATGTTTTGATAAATTAAATGGAAATAACTTAAGATATAAGTTGGAAATATTTACTGAGAAGATATAAATAAAAGAAAATAATCCTTTTAAAGCTATAAAAAAAAAGAAAATCATACATTTAAAAATCAAAACACTTCTATTTAATAATGCAGCAGAACCTAGGAAAAGTCTACAGATAAGATAGTGAAAAAATCAATACATACGGATCATTACTACGAGGCAGTAAAGTTCCCAATTCTTTAATTCTATCATTTATATTGAATCTCCTTCTTCTTTCAACTAAAAAATAAATAAATGAATGAAATAAAACTCACAATTGCAGTTAAATATGTTAAAGTTTAAATGTTTTACAATCAAAATAAAAATCATTTGAAATGAAACATTTAGAAACATAACTAGGAAGTCAAAAGTTAAATAATTGATTGATCTAATTTTTTTTTTTTTTTTGCTCAATAAGATAGATATTGTGCAGTATTGAGAAAACAATAAGAAATATCTTAAACCAAGAGCAGATGGTAAAATATTGCTGCACATTTATTGCAAAATGATAATATTCTGTATTACAAAAGACATCAAAGTAATACACAAAAATGACCTGACATATGAAGTATTCACCATATAAAAGCTGAATGTAAATGATTTTGAGCATTTAAATAGAAAATAAATATTTCAAGTGTTGAAAAAAAAAATGTTTTTTCTAAATGAGCAAACATTTTTTTTCTAGCTGATTGCTTCAAAAACATTACTTACTTTTATATTAAAAAAACATATGAAAGACTTAGTTTTTAATTATTTATTTTTTAATCAAAAATTCCTAAGCAATGTATGCAATCAATATTCCAGGAAAATTATTCTTTCAAATTGTTTTAAAAAAAGTCAATTGGATTATCTGCAGAAACATACAATATGCACCTCAAAAATTTCAAAGTTTCAAAAGAGCTTTTGAAATTGTTTTTCAGAACTTTGTATAAAAGTCTATCAAACTCCTTAATACTCAATTAAGCTAGTTTTAATAACAAATATTTTAATTTCTTGAATATAGATATCAAAATTGATTCCTATTGCTATACTACAATTTATGGTAAAAAGCAAAAATTCTGATTCAAAGTGAACAAACAGACTGCAAGACTTTTCACATTGATTTGAAAAAAAAAAATTTTTTTTAGCATTATTGTTTCTCAAGCCATCAGAATCAAAAGAATTTTTAATAAGTCATTGCTTTTCATTACAAAATTTTGCTGCTTAAAAAAAAAAGCTTCTTAGAATTTTCCAAGAAATCTTGTTAAGAATATTTTCTAAAGTATGAATTTCAGTAAACATTTTGTTGCACTTGAAAAAGTTTAACTGTTCAAACTTGTGAAATAATGGTGAGAATCAAAGTTTTGTGAGTCATGGTCATCAACACATCATTTAAATTTTGCTGTAAGGGCGAACTTGGTGCATTATCAGATCTCAGCTTTTTGGGTTTATTATTTGTTAAAATGTTTTATTTGTGTAGCTGTATTTTTATTTTATCTCAACCTGAGAAAAAAATTTGGATTTGTTGAATATATTTCAGATTTGTCACTTTGTGTTTAAGGTAAGATTTCCATTAGTTATACATGCAACAGGTTGTGTCCTATTGAGAATTATTATTGATAGCTGTTTACCTTCTAATAATTGAGACCAAACTCATGTTTTTAGTTTTTTGGCTTAGGATCTTATTGATAGCTTACAATTTAACATATGTTTCTTCCGCCTAATGTGATACTGTGCAGTGTGTATTTGGGACTTAAAACATTTTCTCTCTGAGTTTGTAGCTTTGATTTTTTGGTTTATGACCACTGGACATAAATTCCATGGCTAATGTATCTCGTTTCATCACTTTCTTTATTTATATTTGCTTTTAATGTTTTTATTATCATCATTATGTGCATTTATTTTATTATCACTATATATATGTGTAAGTGTTACTATGAAAGAAGTTGGGGAATACTGGTTTTCACTGGTGATTCAGCGGAAATATTCGATTTTTCACTTGTCTGAGTTCTGTATTTAGAATTTTGTGAAGATAAATATACAATTTAGTGAAAACTAACTTTATTGAAAACTAAGAACCTGCTTCTGCAAAACACGTATAATCTATCAAAAACTATACTTAAAAATATACAAACATCATATAAGAATATATAAAAGTCAACAAAGAACAAAAAAGTACTTGAGGCCTTTGCATCCACAAACTAATTTTTTGCGTTGAAAAAGGCATTCCTTGTAATGCTGAAACTTGTGTCTGCAGTACTCTTGCAAATTTATGCATTTCAATGTTGTACGTTTGCTTTAATTACTTTTTAATTAATAAATGAAATACCTTTCAAATAGGTTAATATGGTTAACTCAAACAATAAAAATATATCAGATTAAACTAGATAGTGTAGTAAATCAATTTAAACCTATTACCTATCAGTCTCAGAGTTTTGTGACAAAAAGATGGTTTTTGAATTGCAGACTTTTGTTCGATTTTGAAACTTGTATTTTTGTGAAGGGTCCGTTAACGGGCATAGTTTTTTCTAGATTTATCCCAGGTCTTAGAGACGTGAATGTTGATATTCACCAGCTAATGTAAACCTTTAACAGACTTTGGACTGTCACAATATATAATGAGGAAAACAACAATGATTATCTTACTCCTATTATGATTGTCTTTCTTTTGTCTATCCTTCTGAAAAGCAACAATTTTGTCGTCAGTGAGAATGTCAGCTTCTTCCGACACATCTGATAGGCCAGCAGGACAGGAAGTGGAAACATTGTCAAGTGCAGGGAGCATAGACAAAACTTCTAAGATGTCTGCTTCGGCAGGCTGCAATATATTTTTGTCTTCTAAAGAATTTTTCAATGACACATCTCAAAAATACTATGTTTTAAAATAAATGAAACAATATTTTTCAATTTACAGAGTTCACAGTACTGATGAAACAAAAATTCTATTGCCTAACAAATATAGCACAGAACTGACCGTAATACTGTTTTTACAATAAATTGAAGGAAAATATATTTGTCAAGGACTCACTTAAAAAAATACTTAAACTGATATTAGTAATGCTTGATTTACGTCAAGTGAAACAAAATAGCAGTTTTCTGCTATTTTTAGAAGTAGCAAAGTATTTTGTTTCAAATCAAATATTATATTTAAGGATATATTAAGTAAAAATAAACGGTCCATTGACATTAACTTCAAATTGATTTTTAAAAAATAAATATTACGATGAAAAAATAAAACAACAAAAACGAAATCACCAAAAGCATAGGTAATAAATAAAATTCACATGCCAGTTTGAATCAACTTTAAAGGTTTGCATCTCTACTTGTCAGATAATGATGCATTTAGGAAATTATAAATTGACATTATTTTTAGGGTTAGAATAAATCAAACGAAACAAATGTTTCATGTACCTTTGTATGAATTTCTAAGCAACAAACAAAATAGATAGATCGAAAAAAGGATAAATTAAAATAAAATTATGTTAATAGAAGCATATTACAATATCAACACTATTAAGAACAATAAAGCAATGAATTGAAATGTACTTACAGCGACAGGAACTGTAAGACTAGGATCAAGAATATTATCAGCAACAGAATCTGTGCATGAGTTGAAGTTTTGAAAATCTTGCCAAAATTCTTCCAACTGCATTTCGAAGAAAAAAAAAGGAAGACGTATTATTTTAAATAAACTTATTCGCTTTAGCTCATACAATAACTAATTAAAGCTTTTATAAATTTGTGACTCTAATAACTAAAATAATGAAGAGAACAGATAGATACACGATTAAAAAAAAAGAAAGAAACAAAAATGGGACAATATTTCAGTAGTGTCTTGCTTAAAATATTCTTTAAAATTGTTTTACTGGGTTAGATGATGTAACTTTTATGCTTAGAGAAAATTGAATTATTTATAAGACTTAATAAAAAGTAGTAATGCTAGTTCAAATATCAAACTCAAATAAAAGTATCACAATAAGAAAATATTTGAATAATTTTGGAGTGACCTAAGCTATATTTTACAACCTGTAAATTCAATTTCCAACATGATAGTTTGCTTCAATCATATAAACATGATTTACTTAACAAAGAGGATTTTAATTGATAATAAAATAGAAAAAACAATAATTATAAATGCATACTGTCTAACATTTTTTCGAGAGACCTTTGTCGAATCTGCGCACGCACCAAGTCTCTTCTGACTCTCAAGAAATAGGAGGGAATTGCAAGCAAACAAAAACTGAAGGCATCGGGAAGTGCGCATCCTAAACCCATCTCCCCTTTTTCAAATGGAAGCGTTTGTGGCTGCCAGGCGCACAATACGCAAACAGACAGTAGTTGACAGATACATTTTGCTTTATTTTGTGTGTGTGGCCCTGAGTATTAATGGTGAATCACAAAAAAGGTATAATTTCACATAATGCCAAATAAAAGCCTTAAGCACTTCAACAATGATTTAATGCGTGACCTTCTGAGGAAATTGGTATATATTGAAAAAATTAAACATACTTTATGGTATTTTTGGTAGCTCAGCGGATGTTTTTGAAAAATAATTTATGATCTATTTGCTCAAGCAAATAGTATTCAATACATTGTTTTCAAACTGGAATAACATTTATATGCTAAATAAGATTGTTTTTGTGGAAAAAAATATAAGTTTTTGTAATTTTGCAAAGATTTTTATTTTTTATTTTTATTGAAAATCTTTTTTTTAAAGTGACCCTACTGGTATACTTAACAGTCCTTGTTTTAAGTTATTTGGCTCCCCTAGTACCAATCTTAACTTAATACGTGGGCAGTTAATTAACAGTTCTTAATTTAACACGAACAAAATCTTAAGACAATCAATTCCTTTTGCATCTCACCTCTGCTGGGCTTGCAGCAGTGCTACTGAGTGCAGCAGAAAAATCACTGGTGGGACTTGGATCTACACTATTTATCACAGGAGGCGGTGGTGTCGGCAAACTGGACGCTCGGCTTCCATGGTGAGAGAGAGACAAATATTCTCTCACTTGTCTTTGCTGGCTTTCACGAACATGATAAGGTGTAGGATTCTCTAGCTTGCTTTTTACCTAAGGGAGGAAAATCAAACTGTTTAAAATTTATGAGTGACAAAACAACAAAGCAACATTGCATATTTATGTTTTGATTTCAATATGATAAATACTTTTTTTAATCATACAAAAGAAATTATCAACATTTTTTAACAATACAGATTTTTTTTATATTATACTCCATAAGCCATGACATGCCCTTAGCAAAAGCAAAATACTGAAATATGATAACATCTCAATGTTATGTTATAAGATCAATCAACAAACTGATATTAAAAAAAATATTGTACAAATGAATTATCAAAAAATGTAGAAAGTAGAGCCATGATTTTTAATAAAAATGATACAATCATCACTTAATGTCTAACAAAATATATATACAGGAATGCTAGAGTGAAACAGACTACTAAATTGTGGTAATTTTAAAACTAAACCATTGGTGACTGGTGGAATCGACATAGGTCGATTATCTCTTGCGAGTAATCGGTCAATTTGCTTGAAAGAGCATCCCTAGTTAAAACATTAAAATTTATATACAATTAACTGCTCCAACTGATGTTCTACACAATTATTCACTGTAAAAACAAAAAACAACCTAACATGAAAAATGAACTACTGCTGCAGAGAAGACAAAAGATGTTTTTTAGCACAGTAATAAAACTAATTTAACGCAACTCAAAAGATCAGCTCTTAAAATATGATCAAGAAAACTTTTTCTATTCCTTTTAATGGGGCTTTGTAAGAAGCTGTATTCTTTTTTCAGATCTAGCGCAATACCTAGATATTGCACCCAATCTTTCATGTGCTACCATTGGAACATAGCTGACACAATCACGGATAATTTTGACGTCCAGTTTCCACCTGATAAAGGCACTAGAGCTCTTTTTAATGCGAAACTGCACTTGAAATTTAATTTTTTGTTGGCATTTAAAGACATTTAAAGCCAAATGAACACCCAAGGGATGTTTAACATGCGACATGTAGGCTTTTGCATCTCAAGAAAACTATTTAATCAATAATGAAAATGACAGTAGAAATCGACACCACGTACGAAAATGCAAAAAAATTTAATTTTGATATTTCGATAAAGTTTGTTTCTAACCTTGTTGCAGAATTTTTTTCAGCTTTCTGCGACAAATTTTCTGGAACCAATTTCTTTCTGCAACACTAGAATATTCTTCAATAATAAATATATATGAAACCCTCTTACAGTAACACAAGGTGTTAATATTTATAAAAATGTTAACATTAATGCCATAGATTCATAGGTTTTTATTTCTGGTAGCTGTTTTATATTATTTTCTTTCTTAGCCTTTTTTTTTCCGTCCTAATCACAAAAATCTTTCTGCACACTGTTTCCCTGATTCTACGACAATGTTGCCGTGTCGGCAGCTTTCTGCCACAGGGGTTTCTAATACTAATAAGCTAACTAAACATACCATGAGAACTTGTTTTGGAACATGAAGATTGGCTGGAGAGGCATACAGAGGCACACGAATAGCGTTTGATGATTGTGAGGGGGCTGAACAAGATATTTCTCGTTCTTTCTTCTCCAACTGTTGCATTTGCTCCCGCATGAGCTGCTGCTTGAGATTCGTCCGACTGATCATGATGGGTTGCTTTAGTACCACTTGCCTAGAAATAAATTGAATGCATACTTTAAAAAAAAGGACCAAAACGTTAAAATTGCAAGAAATGACATATTCAAATTTCTTGTGATGCTGCCATGAGGAAAATGACTTTTCTTTAAAACTAACTAAATGTAACAAGACTACGAAAATTTTATTAATATTGATTTAGAGATAGACAATTACTAACCAAAATAATACCTACAAAAAATCTGGTATGGACACCACACTACTTCCTTTTACGTATAAATTTCTGAGTGGATGCCTTAAGTGTTAAAATAGTGCTTGGAGTGAGCAAGATAACAATTCAAACATTTACACACCTAGCTTACCACGAAACATTGCAAAAAATGTTTTACAATGATTAATTTTCTAAATATGGCCGATTTTAACATCATTCAGTGGATTTTTTGCAAAATATCGCCAATAGCGCAAAAATGAACCCAAACTCAAAAAATAATTTTTTCGTCAAATTTGTCGCTAAGCTGGCGTCAGACACTTGGCGGAGACATTCGAACGCAACCACAAGAGGAGGTGCACAACTAGACTATCCTCAGAGCCTACATACCAAACCAGAAGCTTCTACGGCATATAGTTTTTGAGTTATGCGACATACATACGCACATACATACCTACATACATAAAGAAGTCACGAGAAAACTCGTCGTAATTAACTCAGGGGTGGTTGAAAAGGATTGTTCGGCTGCTCATATGCTGGTAGGTACATATGCACGTGCTGACGGGTCGAAAAAACGACTCAATATTCATTCAGGTGTGAGCAAAATCAAAATTTAGACCCAAATTTAAGTGAATTTTTTTTTCGCCATCACAATACTTTCTTTATTACGTAAAAGGAAGTAAAAATCAACTTGTTATGAGTATCATGATTGCAAAAATAAACTCTTTTCAAAATTGTGCTTTTCTGATCATAAATATGCTCATTTTTTTAAAAAAAAATCTGTATTTTCAAAAAAAATGCAAAAAAAAGTTTCCCGAATTTTTCTGAAAGGTAGGGTATTTGACTTTATGATGGTTTTTGATTTTTTTTTAGCTAAAAATAAACAAGAGTAACAGCATTGAGCAGCAGAAAATTAAATTTAATACTATTAAAACTTGCAAATTTCAAAAATCTTTCCATGACTATTGATCAGTTCCAGCTGTACAAAAGTACATGAATGTCAAATTTGAGAAATGTAGCTTTCCTTCAGGAGATATAAATTAAGAGTATTAATTTCATTGTTGTAATGAATGCCCAAGCAAAAAAGAATAATTTATAAATGCATCGGCCGTGAATCTGCATTATTCCGTTGACCTATTCAGCTTTAAGAAAATATACAAGTGGATTAAAGATTCACATTTGTCACAATAATACCCACAATATATATTTTAAGACTTCAGTTAAAATAACCAAAATTAAGATAGCAAACAAGGAAAATTGGTATATGTTGTATTAAACCGAAAACATTCTCATAGTAGGAATCAATAACCTTCAAAAATGATTTTAAAATAAACAAACAAGATTCCTAAACATCTGTAGAAAGGACACAGATGAGAGATAAAGCAATGTTTCTACTCCGTATTGCATAAATTCAGAGCCACAATGGGTGCAAAAACTGTTTTGTATCATTAAATGGTAAGTGCAACAAGACTATTTTGCGTTGTGTACTAAAGCATGTTTTTTGCAAGCATCAGTATTAAAATAACGTACAAATTATACGGTATTTTACAGTGCAACCAGATATTTCTCCCTTCAAAACGGGACACACAACTTTTTGGATTAAAAAAAAATCTGTTTCCATATGATTTGTATTTAATTCTTCATATAAACGGGAATAAGTAAGTGAAAATAAAGAGTTTATATCAGGATACACCAAAACAGTCTAGATGCAATGGGCTTTTAAAAAATATGTGTTTTTCAAACCCTGGTTTATGAGTTTCTTTCTTGAAGTACAATTTTGCTTCAGTACCTACATTAAGTGTTCACTGTTCATCCCAAATAAAAATAAATTTCCTGAAATATTTTTTACAATTTTCATGACAGAAAAACTCGTTCAAGAAGTGAATTAGTGTCAGAGAAATATAAATATGTTCAATAATAATAATTCATGAAAGTTCTCATGATTGAAATTATACCAGTGATTCGGTCTTTCACATTTGAAAAAAAAATCGTTACTATAGCCTAATTCTCTTCCAGGTTACTCTTTCAGAAAACAGGACATTTTGGCGTTCAAAAGCAGTGTTAGGGAACAACAGAATATAATTTCTAACAACAGGATTGTTCCGTTCAAAACAGGACATATGTTCACCTCAATAATGATGCATGAAAGTTGAAAAAAAAACATTGTATTTTTTGTCACCAATTGCTACTCATTTAGAAAAGGAGCCAAATGGGCAAGTGTCAAACTGTACTCTAGATATAATCATTTCAAAATGACTGGCACAAATATGAATTTATAGATAAGTAAAACATCAACATAAAATGTGAATAAAACTTTTGAAACAAGCAAGACTACAAATAAATTGAAAATCAAATGTGTTCAAATCCGTTTTCGTTTTATTATATGATAACATGTCACTTCAAATATTAAAAAGCAAAGTTTACAAGGTTTCTACTATATTACGCTGAATATCAAAACGAAACTTATGGAACTTATAATAAAAACATAAAACTAATCGAAAATAAAACAACTAACATTCAACTATTTCCACACGCACTGATACACTTAAGGAAAACGAAACAATTAGTTCATTACATAAAAATAAGAAAATAAAACACTGCAGAATAATCATTTGCTTCACAGTACAAACTTTCTTTTGTATCAGCATTTTAATATTAGTTACACAGTGAACGAAAAGCCGCCAGCATTAGTGCCAACAGCGTCATGTCTTGTTTACAAAAATGAATGATAAAAACAATCATGTACTACGTACAGGTACACCGCGATTAGTGATTCCAAAAGAATCAACAAATGTAATCCATCACAAATGAAATTTCAAAACGGCACATTATTCGAACAAATCCACATCAAGAAAGAGAGAGAGAAAATAATTATTAAACATTTAGTTACTTTGACATTTGGATTCCACAGTTACATCGACACAGCGGGAAAGAACACAATCTGTTATTGCACAATCATGAGTAATCGGAGCAGAAATCATTGTTCGCGATTAACGGATACAGTTAACATGTTGCTGATCTTGAAATTTTAGAGGCTGAACTTAAGGCAAAGTCGATTGAAATAAATTATTCCTCGAAAAAATTTTTACTCAAATTTCGGCCTAAAATCCCTTTTAACCACCTTGAATGCAATTTGCTCTATTTTTGTGGGATCGTTCGTCCTTGCGTGTTTTGGTAGACACGATCGCAACCAAGAAATCCATTTAACCACCTCACGAGTTAAATATGACGATTTTCCGTATAATTTCTATTTGTACGGCACATGCACGTATTTAGGGGACGGGGATCAGGGGGTCAGTCCCCCCCCCCCGACTTTGAGAAATCAACGTATTTACATGAAAGTAATGAGCGTGAGTTTTGCTCCGTTGAAGGATAATTTACTTCGGGTCAACATTTCCCACCTGAAAAAAAATCGAAATGACGGGCATGCGTGTATGTGTATTAATGCGTACTGCCTTGTTTCACATGACTCAACTTTCACATAATGCAAAAACGGTAAGTTGTGGCAGCCTTAAAATTTTGGATGTAGGGTCTAGCATTGCATCTTCCTTTTCGGTGGAGATTGGATGATCTAAAAGGATAAATTCGTTTTCCTGAAAAACCAATGTTACAATGATAATTTTTAAGTTTCGTTGATATATCGCGAAGATATGGTACAATTTAAATGCCTAATCCAGTATGAGTTTGAAGATATTTAACGGAATTTTAGTAG
>JAXGGA010012255.1:0-39403 GCA_038373865.1 Uloborus plumipes | reverse complement strand
CGTGTTTTCTGAGATACATGCCGTCAAAGTTTGTCCGCCCCGTCAAAATACTAAAAAAGTGACGTTATTTAATCATTTTTTGTAAAAAAAATGTACTCATGCAATATAGAAATGTTATATATCTACGAAAACTAGTTACTCTAGGCAGTCAGAAAAAAAAAATACTAGAATACTCATTATGAAAATTGCTCAGGTACAGGGCTCTTTGAAGTTGTCACCACAAAAACTTGATTTTGTCGATTTTGCTAAAATTGTGGAATTTATTCAAAAAATAACAAACAAATGTTCAATGAATACATTCTTTTAATTTAAAGATGTAAGTATGCAGCATGCGAAAATATGTTACAAAAAAAAAAAATATTTTTTTTTTTTAAATAAAGAAACGCGTGGTGGCCACTTTTGGTGACTGACATTAAGTTTTTTGGTTACCATTTTAAATGAAATGGTCACTCGTTGGCTACTGGCAACGGCTAATCTAGAGGGTTTTTTTTTTTTGTTGTTGTTAATCAATTAGCCCACAAATTAAGACTTTTGCTTACGGTACTTGCTTAGTAAGAAGAAAGTTAATTTTTTTGAGGACATTTCTGAATCATTAATCTTTTTGAAACTTGATTTTTCAAAGTTCCTGTGGTATAACAATTGTTTGTAATCAATAATTATTGATTAGTGTGCAATATGCAAGAGTGTTTTTATTGCCACTGCGAAAATGTGCGCACGAAAGCCTCCATTAAGGTGTGTTAGCAAGCATTCCAATTTTGAAAGCCCGAAGTTTTAGCATTTGGAAAAAAAAAATTAGAGCGAAAAAGGTTAGAAGAAAAACATTTACTCTGCGTGTATTATGGCAGAATAACTATTTTTGGCTCACTAAAAAGCCGATTAACCGCCACTCAGTGAGGAATGTACTAAAAATTTGCAAAATCGAGCTACGTACTAAGATTAATAAGCCCAAACTTTTTGCCATTTTTTAAAGTACTGTATCGGGTGAAACGTATGTCAACTGTTTAGGCTTTTTTGTCTTGCAAGGCTTTTGTAATTCTTATTTACCTTTTTAGGAAGATACTAGAGATTTCCTGGACGAAATTCGAAGCTGGAATGGCAAGCCTCACAACATTGAAGGACCTCTTCAAGTGTCGCAAGCTGTGAATAATATCGCTTTGTTGTTCGGAAGACATATGAGCTTGAAAGAGGATAAGCACGACATAGACGTAAATTTAAAATATTATACAACTTTAAAATGATGAAAGTTTTCTTTTTGGTAATTTTCTTGAACGTTTACTTTGTATCTTAACCACTAAAAAGGATATTTTCAAAAGTTTTGAGAGTTTTTCACTCTTAGAAAGAGTAAATGACTATGCTTCGTTTAAAATAAAAAGGCTCTTTTCTTGGCTTTAATTGGATTTTTTGCGGAAGTAAGTTTTATTCTCATGAAAATACAAAGACTTGAAGAAAAGATTCGCTATTCGACATATAAGAAAGCGAAAAAAAATTTAGATTCTACTGATTATGTTTTAAGTTTTTCGTGCAAATTTCAGAGTACAAAGTTTGTGTACATTAGAAAATCTCATTAACAGATCTGACTTAAATTTGCATAGGAGCTCACGAGAGCTGTGCTCCGGTACTTTTCAATTTTATTAAATTTTAATATGTACTGCCAGGGACGTAACTAGAGTGGGTCGGGCTGGGCTTGTGCCTCGGGTGCCAGAGTTTCAGGGAGTGTGACCTAGTTACGTCTCTTACTATGTGGGACAAAATTCAAGCTATTTATGCTTAAAAATAAGTTGAAGGGTCATAGGGTTCTTGCGCTTTTTTTAGTAAAAATTGAACCCTAGTTTTAGTTAAGACGAATATTATTACCGACTGTACAAAATGTAAAGTAAGAAGATTTATTCTGGCTGTAGCAGTAGCCGAAAATTTGTAGAAAGTGTCGTCAGGTAGAGCTGCGCTTGATGGTATCAATTTACTTCAGATGGCTTTCTTTTGGCATAGCGATAGAAACTAATTTTATCCTTGATTGCTTAAAAAGTACTTTTTAGCTTCCAACGGCGATGGATAAAGATAGTGGCACTGAATTAAGTAAAAGTACAAAAACAATCAATAAGGTGCAATGAGATTTATAGGCTGAAAAAAAAACAAAAGTATAAATAATAAATAAATAAATAAATGAAAATACAAAGCATTGGATCACGTGACTCACTCTCTACCAATTAAAAAAACAGTAGAGTGATAAACATCAAGCAACAGAAAGTGAAATCAAAAAGTGATCCTTGTTGCTCCAAAAAAAAAGATTGTCATTGACTTTTTTTTCCTTCTGTTTTTTTTTTTTTTTTCCTGTTCTCTCTCTCTCTCTCTCTTTCTTTACTTTTTGACTCCTTTGGTGTATTGTTTCATTTCATTTTTGCCAGTACGTTTTTTTTTCTTAGACATCTCTATGTTTCAGATCATTCAAAATTCCTCAAGGGTGTTAATGCAGTACTTTTCATCCGTAAGCATCAATATGGCACTTCCTGGACTTGCAAAAATTTTAAAGGCACTTAGAATATCTAGCTACCATAAATTCATTGCAATTCTAAGGGAATTTGAAGCTATATTCAGGTAAACCTGCTATTTGGTTTTAAAATAAACTTCCCCCTCTTTTTGACAGAGGTTAATCTGTAAAGTCTGAATAAAAATTTAAACCTAATGGTAAATAACCAACACGCGAAAATTATATTGTGGAAACATTTTTTAAATGTTATTAAGACAGTTAAGGCCTTGAGTTATTCATCTGGTAAACATTAGGGTATCAATAATAAGAAATATAAAAAAGGCACTAAAAAGGCTTGAAATAAAGAAAGAATACCAGAAGAACGACGAAAAACTGTACTCTCTTTGAGATTTTCAGTACTCATTTTAAACTAAAAGTTTAAACAGTGTGTATAGAAGTTTAGTTACAATCTTTAAATAATGGGTATTTCTTGCGTCGCATAAAAATTGAAAGAATCCTTAAAATCCTGAACTTTAATATCTGTGAATAACTGCTGAGTATAATTGTGTTTCATTTAAAGTCCAACATGTTATCACTGCAATACCACCATAAAATCGAGAATTTAAGATTCGTATTTATGACGATATTTAATTGGTTGTGCGAAAAGTGCATTTTATGGCAACGTGCAGGAAAACCCGCATTTATTCCAATGGAGCAGTTTCCCGCTCTTCAATTCCCCACCCCCTGAAAAGCACGGTCATCACAGCATAGCTTCATTTTCACTGGATGACGTCACAGGTGTACAAAACGCTCGTACAAAACGTGTAACGCAGGAAAACCCGCATTTATTCCAATGAGGCAGTTCCCCGTTTTTCAATCCCCCCCCCCCTGAAAAGCACGGTCATCACAGCATAGCTTCATTTTCACTGGATGACGTCACAAGTGCACAAAACGCTCCAAACCAGGCCATTTTATAGACGAGCCGCCGAGAGATCCAAAATGGCTAATGCTTCGGTCTGGCTGAACATTAAAATTTCTGCTTTAGGGACGTCATGCGAGACCTCGCTTTGTTTTAGAAATTGGACGTTTTAAAAATATTATCAAGAATAAACTGTTAGGAAAATGAAAATGTTTCTGACCCCATGTTTTTTTACTTATTTTGTCAATATCAGTGACTAAAAGTAGTACTTTTGATTGAAGGACCACCTCCCTCCCATTGCTTGCAAAGTCAATGAGTTTCGCATCTTTGATGTCAGTAATCTTATACATTTTATACTCATGTGCAAATAATTGAAGTAATAACATGTTAAAAAAAGGCAATTAATGAAATCTTTATAATGATTTTGATTTTAGTCGAGAAGTAGAAGCCAGAATGAAAGCAGAGGACTCTTTGTTGAAGGAAGATTTCATCGGTTGTTATCTGCGAGAAATGGAAAAGAGAAAAGCTGATACGAAGCCTCACAGTTTTAACAGTTCGTAAATTAGTTTTAACTACATTTCTAATATTTTTTCTTACAATTTAAAAACGTTTATGCCCTTTTGAGCTGCTTTCGGCTCCAAGCGATACCTATCATCATCAGAGAACTACAATAATAGTCTAATAATCAAAAAATGGTAGCAATGAAAAGAGTGTTGAATAATTTTCTTGATGCAAAACTTTCTGCCATAGTGCCTCCGTTATCGAGATGTATTGTCTTAAAGTGTGTTGGAATTTTAAAATAAGGTCCAAATTTATAAACTTCGTGAGAAATTGATTACATCATGAGAATTCACTATCCACACGGGAAAGACATTCATCTGAAAAACGAGTAAAAAATGTTTTCCATTATTCACCAATACTTGCTAAATTTTGAGCCTTTTCTTAGAATATTGGCAACTCTGACACCTCATGATATCGAAAACACGAGAACAACTAATGTATTTGTCAAGAAACATGTTTTACTATGCTCCTCCGATTGCTACTAATTTTTAAAAAATAATTATTTCACAAAACTACGTTATTATTGTAAAAATTTTAATATTCTTTATAATTATAATAATACAGAAGGCACTAAAGCAGTGAGTAACCGCCCCTAAGCAAGGGCTGAGTCAGGAACATGCAGTACACCGCCAACTCGGTTATTTCCATCCATGGACTGCAGTTTCGTGCTTATTATGCACTCATCAGCGTGGAATAGGAAAGTAACCGAGTTGGAGGCAAAAATCCTCTTATAGAGCAAAGAGAGCCAAAAAAAAACGGGTAGCTAAATAACCGAGTTGGCGATGTATTGCATATAAGGCACTCTTAGCTTCTACAAGATGATTTCTGACTCTAGCTCGGTTACTATAGGAGTTAGCCAGACTCCTAATGTGGATAAAACTACGGTATATGGATGACATCAGGGGTGCCCACAGGGGGGGATTATGGCGCAAGTTGCGCCGTCAAGATTTTTGGGGGGGGATTTTTTAAAACTAATTTATTTGTTTATTTAAATTATTTATTAATTTATTTTTTAATTTAAATTACTTACTGATTTTTTTTCAAATAAAAAATAATCATTAATTTATTTTTGCAATTTAAATTATTCTTTATTTTTTTTATTATTATTTTTTATTTATTTATTTATTTGTTGTGTGTGTGTATGTGATTGGAATGTCTGGAAAAAAAAAAAAAAGGGAAAAAAAAAACGATTATATTCTGCGCATAATTCTAGCTTTTAAAAAAGTAATAATATATAAAAAATATAATAGTTATAAATTTGATAAATAAATAAAAAACAATTAAAAATAAATAACTAATGTTAAAAAAAATAAATAAATAATATTAAAAAAATAAATAAATAATGGTTTAAAAATAATAATAATAAAAAGGGTAAAAAAATAAAATAAAAAGCACAGGGTGGTTGTGAAAATTTGGGGGGGGGGGGAATTTGCGCCATTGAGCTTGGGGGGGATGGGCACCCCTGGATGACATGGCCCAGCTGGCGGTTCATGTAGCCCTTATAATATTTTCATTCCTTTTGCTCCTTTAGTTGACAATTTACTCGGCAACTTGTTCACCCTTTTCGTCGCTGGACTCGACTCCACTTTAGCGTCCATTGCTTGGCTGTTGCTTTTGATGGCAGAATATCAAGACGTGCAGAAGAAAGTCCACGAAGAAATCGATTCTGTTCTGGGACGAGACGGAACTGTTTACTTCGATGACAAAGTAAATCTGCCTTACACTTACGCAACCATACTGGAAATGCAGAGATGGGCGTCAATTAGTGCAATTTATCCTCCAAGATAGTAAGTCAATATGAACATTTTTTTTATAAGAAACAAGTTTTTACCATTTGATTGAAATGCACGCACAGGTTCTTTAAACTGTTTGAAACTTCAAATAAATTTCGAAAAATTTCTAGGACGCCCTTAATTACAAGATATTATTCACCGCCGTCTCAGTTGCATTTCTGAAAGTTTGTTTGTGAAATGCATTGGGGTAAGTTAATCTGTATTCGTCTGCATTCGTATCTATATCCATATGCCGTATCCATGTACATATGGCAGCATATGGATATGCTATATCCATATGCTGTAAAATGCGTAGGGCCGTGTATATCAAGGTTATTCAACTTTTTACACTTTGAGGAATCTCTTAAGTTATTTTCTTGAAAAGAACCTCAATATGAAACAGCAGAAAAAAATATTACATCAAGTTTTCAGTCTACTCAAATTTACCATACTATTTTTTGCTTCTTTATTTTATCACAGTATATAAACATATTGATAAGATTATATAGGGCAAGAGGCTATTTTTTTCAAAAATATATTCTGTGAATAATATGCAAGGGCAACAGTGTTTAAAATTGTAGAAAATTAATAAAAAGAATTTTTTAAATGATTTGTCTACAATTGGTTCTTTCCAGTGCGAAGTATTTTTATGCCGACAGTAGTTTTAGTTTATTAATAAAACGTTTATTCATTCATAATTTTACAATCCAACCGGCTTTAAGAATTCAAAGTTTTATAAAAAGTAAAATTCCACTAAAATTTGGTTCTTTAAATAAAGTGGTCACAAGTGCCATTTATGTTCTTTCACGAAAAAGTGCCCACTGACAACAAAATTTAATTTTTAGGTTGAATAAGGGGAGAGAGAATTTAAATAGATCAAAGTAATCTAGTGAGGAAAAACCTAAGGGACAAAATCAATACATAGAAAAAAGGTTATACTGACCAAGAAAAAGGCATTTAAAATTTCCAAGAAGATTTCAAAGGTTTTAGTTTAAAAAGCGATTTAGGTCAATAATTTTGATTTGATTTAAATAGTTGACACTCTACTTGAAAGCCTATCCAGCTCGTTTGTTGCTTTGTTTTACAGTCCTTTGGAGCCATTCGAGTTTCACGGCTACACGATACCTAAGGGATCAAACATCATCTGCAACAGTTGGGCGATCATGCACGATACGAGATACTTCAAAAACCCCATGGAGTTTACACCAGAGCGCTTCATGAGTGGAGACGGAACGAAAGCCGGGAAATACGATGGTTATTTACCTTTCTCAACAGGTAAACACATTTCTGTGACTCTAATTCAAAAAATGATGAAAAAGCTTGACCGCGGAGAGATAGCGGGTGACCTGGGAACAGAATCATACTGCTTGATTTTATAATAGTTACATTAAAGAGATCACGCAGGCAGTGAAAGTTTTAATGAACAAAGAAAGTGAACAATTAGTTTTCTCGCACATCCTACCTACTTTAAATTGAAGAGGTGCGTTTCCGCCTCAAGGTCGCCTGCCATCTCTCCTTGATGAAGCTTTAGTACAGTGAGAAATTAAATGGTCAGCTCCGTGACGCAACACTTGCGGGAGAATTCATAATTGGTCAATTACGGATTCCAGGATTGCGCAATTGAGATTTTCACACTTGCCTACTACCAGAGCACATGAAGTCATCAGAATATTGGAACTTGTCTTGAAAAGATGAGACAATCTTGACTATATAGCGGGATAACCATTTTATAAAATACTAGTTGCGTGGCCTGGCGTTGCACTGGCTACCTCAAAAATGAAAGCGATGTCAAGTGACACATCCGCTTTCGGTACAGCAACTAATTCGTCGCTACGGCGACTCGCTACTGCCAGCGCCCTCTACACACAGTTGCCAAAACAATACTTTCAATGAACGCCATCTCTCGAGAAGAGTGGAAACAAATCCGCTTATGGTTTTCAACCATTATTATTTTTAAACTATAATAATCAAGCTTCGATCATTCAAATTACTAGTTAATTCTAACTAATGTTCAGTCCCCTCAATTTCTACATTGATGAATAAAGTAAAATTGCTTTTTCATTTCTAACTTTCTAGTGGAGTTTCGGTTAAATTTGATCAGCGGATATTTTTGAATAGTATTTTCTTAAATAGGTATTTTAAAGAATATTTCAAAAGTAATGCTAGTAAACTTGAAGCTGATAAATTGTAACTAACTCAAAATAACTAAACAAGGTGATCCGAACGTAATTATTTGATGCATTAATTCAAATAAAAAACCTTCTCTAACCAAGCACGAGCTTGGGAACAATCATTTCATGCTATAGATGACATAGAAAGTTTTTTTAATTAAATAAAATCAAGACCTGCTTACTTAAGAAAAAATAAGTAAACAGCTTTCACACAGTTTTTTGTGAAACTAAAAGTTGTAATTATTATTGCAAATACGTATGTTAGTGAAGAAAATGGTTACCTTTGTGCAAATTATAAATTGCAAATTTTTAATCCAACGGTTTTTAGCCCTAATAAGCAGGGATACTGCTAATTAAGCACAAAAGACCGCTTTTGTCGGCTGTCTGTGCATCCATAAGCTCCCAATTTTTCGCATTGAAAAAGCCGTTCCTAGTAACGCCGAAACACGTGTCTGCAGTATCTCTGCTCATTAGTGATAAAAAGCGTTGGAATAAAAATTTGCAACGTATGTTACTGTTTTATCTTATTAATTTTTAATGAGCTCATAAGTAAATAAAATCTGAAAAAGATATGCTGGTAGAAGTAAAATATATATTAAAATAGGTTTTTCTTTACTTTAATTCTTGTAGTTGAATCTATTTCAATTTCATTGTAATCTACATTTTCTGTTGTGACTTCGACTTATTTTCAATCCAATTGATTAATAATTTCGGATAATTCTGCTCATAGTCATTGAAAATGTCTCTTGATTGTAGGAAAAAGAAATTGTCCTGGAGAAGGAATAGCGATGATGACCGGTTACTTATATTTCGTTTCCATCATGCAGAAGTTCAAAGTGACCCCTAAACCTGGTGAAAAAGTGGACCTGGAATATATTTTCGGTGCAGCTTTGCTCCCAAAACCACAAGAACTGTGCTTTTTAGAAAGATAAAAAGAAGAGAAACAAAATCATGATTTAATAATTTTGGATAATTCTGCTCATAGTCATTAAAAATGTCTCTTGATTGTAGGAAAAAGAAATTGTCCTGGAGAAGGAATAGCGATGATGACCGGTTATTTATATTTCATTTCGATTATGCAGAATTTCAAAGTGACCCCTAAACCTGATGAAAAAGTGGACCTGGAATATATTTTCGGTGCAGCTTTACTCCCAAAACCTCAAGAGCTGTGCTTTTTAGAAAGATAAAACGAAGAGAAACAAAGTCATGATTTTTTTCAAACTTGTTTGAAATCTTTGCTCATTGTCTTTTCTATTTTGTGTTGTAAATATCGGTTATTTTATTTCATTTAGTATTCAAGCAATGGAATTACTGCTTTTAAGGTTTGGACGGCCGAATAGGACAAAGAAAAAATTTGGGCTTTTTTATGCACGGAAGTTTATTTATGACTGCCTATTGAAAAATGTTCAGATTATTCAATTTATTATCAGGGAATCCAAGATCAGCACATTTTTAATTCACTTTTTTGTAATACAAAATAATAAAGATTTGTATAAGCATTTTAATGTGGAATTTATTGTCTTCGGTTCATGCGTAATTAGAGATCATACAAAACAGCGAAATAGCTTTTTGAAATGATTAAAATCAGAATTTTAAAACCAGGGATAACGCAGATCTTTAACGACCTAATGAAATTGTCCGTAAAAAAGTAGAAGGAATGTTTAAAAAATGAGTATACATAAAGCAGTGGTTCCAACAATACAACCCGCGGCCTCATATGTCCCCACTATATTTATAATCATCCCAGGTAGCACAAATAACCTTTAAACGTTTTATAAACGTTTTTAAGCGGTTGTTACAACGTTAACAACCATTTTACAACCTTTAAAAACGAAGTGTGCTGCTTGGGATAAGTATGTGCGCGCTCAGAAGTTGCGCTTATTTTTAACTTAAGGTGCTAAAATTTATTTATGCTTAATGGGTAACACACAATGATTGTAGAAATTGGGTAGGAATTTAGCAACCACTCGGTATACTTCAAACGTACAAATAATGAAAGAAAAAAAGAAAGTTCAGCTTTTGGTTGGGGGGGGGGGTCATTACTATACTAGAAAGCAACTTAACTTGACACTCGACGTCACTACGGGTCACTAATGGGTAACACACAATGATTGTAGAAATTGGGTAGGGGGTTTAGCAACCACTCGGTATACTTCAAACGTACAAATAACGAGAGAAAAAAAGAAAGTTCAGCTTTTGGTTGAGGGGGGGGGTCATTACTATACTAGAAAGCAACTTAACTTGACACTTGACATCACTACGGGAGAATCCAATAAGAGCTCACAAGCAGTTAGCGATCTCCTCTAATTCGCCAAGTAGGCTGTGACGTTTTATCTAGCTCGTTTTTCATAGGCTAACGTCACGCAAACGTCACGATGTTTTTGTCAAGAAAGGTTGCAGTCGAGTATGGCATATGAGCAAACGAATCAGGAGAATCGCATTATATATATATGGAAAAAAGAGAATTAACAATAAGATCCGCTTAATCCTCCCCCGGAAAATTTTCGAAATTGTACTCCTGAAATTGAAGTTAACCGATCTCTAATGATATGAGGACAAGAGGTCCATGAAGATTTATGAACGATTCGATCTCAGAGACTTTTTCACGAAAATACTATTCTAGAAATTCAATTCCTAGAAACAAAACTTTGAAGGTGTATTTGGGACTCTCTAAGTTTTCGAAAAAAAAACATAGTTGTAAACAATCTTTGTTAATGTTTTAGATAATCTTAGAAGCCGTGGGGGGGGGGGTGACGGATTCCATAAACCCCTCTTCTGGATTCGCTACTGCACTCAAGTCCTGATGCTACTCAAGGGTGCTTATATTTTTTCCCATAATGTCTCACTTGTAATAATATATTTCTTAAATTGAGGGATAATGTAGTGACCCCATTAAAATGCTTCGCAACCCCATTTGGGGTCGCGACCCACAGGTTGGGAACCCCTGCATAAAGTAATCAAAGAGGAGGGAAGAAAAAACTTATTTCGTGTCTTATCATATTTTATTATTAGAGCGGTGACAGTTATTTGATTCGTGAAATTTGAGGCAATAATTTCTACAAAAAGTCAATTTATTAACTGTAAGAATACTTGAAATTTTAGTAAAACATTAACTGTTTTCAACTTCAACAGATATTTTTAAACGTTTCATTTAATCAGAAATGTCATACTTCTAAGAAACTTCAATTTTAAGCAACTTTTTCAATTTGGTATTTCTCCGTTCATTTTTTCTCGCTTCCCGCATATCAATACATACAACACAGCATGTGCGAAAATGTTATTAAGAGCAATTTTAATCCCACGTGCGTTCAAAATTATACTTATCTTACTCGTGCAGCCTATACAGTAACGTAAATATTCAGAAATTACGGTTGAGTGATATAACCTCCATACTTAAGATAACGGAACACTTAACCTTCAATTGATATCATGCAGTGAAATATATCTTTGTGCGATTAAAAAAATATATCTGATATTTTTAAATTTCGAACAGAAACAGCAACAGTTTTTTCGTCTCAACCGAGCAATTCAGAAGCAACTTCAACGTTAAATACTGATGCCCGTGCACTAGCTTTCAGTGTTGTTTTACTCAGTTTCGCTTAAACGTCATTATGTTAGACACGGTACCAGATATTTCGAAGTATCTTTCCGTTCTTGCCTTAAGTCTTCTGATTTACTGGATAATATCGCGATGGTTCCAAACGAGAAATTATCCTCCTGGCCCTATGGGACTCCCAGTTGTTGGCTACGGAATGTTCTTAGGGGAGAGACCGAATGTGACAATGTCGAAACTTAGAAGGAAATATGGAGATATATTCAGGTAAGTTCATTCAAGATTTAAAATACTTATAATGTTGAATCTACGAATAGATGCTGTTAAATCTACACTATTTCATATTAAACTTCACAAGGCAGAGAAAAATTTAAGATAAAGACAGCAGCAGACTTTTAACGATGTTGTTGAACATTTCACTAAATGATTTATTGTGAATATAAGCTTTTATAACTTTAACGTAAGGAGTTCATGCACATATTTAAACACGAAAATTATCTTTCAGCGCCTTTCAATCAAAAATGTCGAGATTATTATTTTATCCTCAATCACTCGAACGTCTTTTAACCAAAACAACATTTTCTTTTTTTTTTTTCATTGATTCGGAAGCAAAACTCTCAAAGCTTTTTCACTGTTCAACATTTCTCCCTTTCCGACAGTTTCTTAGTAGATGGAGTTGCTACAAAACTTGTGCTTCTCATAGTTTCCCTTGGGCTACTTGTCCGACAAAACATATGTAGGATTATATGACTGCTGATATTAAAAGGAATACTCTTTTCCCTCAAGTTCTGTTGCGGGTTATGATTGCAGGGTATCATCAATTGAAATAGTGAAAAGTGTAGTCGGAATTTGTGATATACCATAAAAGAGGGCTACTTTGACCCTAGGGCTCAAATCTTTTAAAAGATACAACGCTCTGTGCTAACTTTCATATAGCAGTTTTTAAATTAATTCCAACATTACTGTTTTCTTGGGTCTCCTCTGATGCAGATATTGTCAAAATTGATTTTAAAACTCCTATCTAGAGTTTAGCAGCGAGCGTGGTACCTTATTGAAAAATTAGATCAAAGAAAAACCCTAAGGTCAATCTAGCCTTTGTTTACGGTGCATGCGAAAAAACATTAACTTATACTATGAGTTCAGGGAAAATGAAGATTTTCAATAAGGAGATATTTTTGAAACAGGCAAGTTTAGGGTAACAGGTTCAACTGTAAAACATTTTAACTTAATTCGTGCCTTTCAGAAAAAGAATGAATTTCATGCAAGTGACAACTTTATAGCAATCTTTCAATGCAAATCATTGACTCCGTATACTTTCAACATACCCTCGTGCTGCAAATCGCATATACATTGATATTTTGTATTTTCTGCAGCTAAAAATTACTTTCTCGAAAAGGATTATGATTGGTCGAATGCGCGATGATGTAACAAGAACAAGAAGAACCTTCACTATTGATGTGATATTCTAGTATTTCTGCTCATAAATTAAAAAAAAGGAAAAAAAAGAAATTGGATATCAACTTCAAAAAACTCCAGCAGAAACCTAACTTTTAGCTGCAAAGCGTCATAAACAACATAATTTTCAAGTATACTTTTCTTTAGTTAGTTTATTCCACAATCTTATTTTTCAAAAAAGTTTTGACTTTTGAAATAGAATTTCCCTCAATAACTTCCTTTACCAGTATTTTAAAAATCTATTTTGGGGCTGAAAAACAATTGCGAAAACCTTTTTTTTTTTTTTTCCGAGGAAACTTTCTTTTAGGTTAAACTAAAATCAAAGTTCATTCATTTTTGATTTTTTTTTTTAAACATTAAGCATTATTAGTTGAAGGTTCTCGGAATGAGTTTTTTCTCAAGTTCTAATTTCGATTTCCATGTTCAGCATTTGTTTTTAAATTGAACTACTTGTTACCTGTGAGCATTTTAGACTGTTATGCAGTTGCTATAATGCAACTGCCCAGTTATAACATCTAGAGACAGCAGTTACAGTCTTGTTATGAACTCATCAGTCTGGAATAGTCAATAACCGAGCTAGGGGCAGATATCCTCTCATTGAAGTTGAGATTACCTTCAAATTGGTAGGTAAAATTATTTTACCGAACCATTAATTTACCATTAATTACCGAGTGTCCGCAGGCAAAGATACGGTTCAACTCAAAAAATGAAGGCGATTGCGTAGGTATGGTTTAATCTCTGAGAGACAGCAGGTGACTTGGAAGCGAAAACAGAACACTTCATTTCGTAATAGGTGACAAAAATAGCAGAACAAAAATCATGCTTGAACTCAGGTGTAATTCGTTTCATTAGCCAGTGTTAAGTAAGTTTTGATTTCGTTTTGATAGTTGACGCAAGAGAAAATTGTGACATTAAGCTAAACTGTGGGAATATAGTTAGACAATGCACAAAATTTTCGCATATTTATCATATTCAGCTTTTAACTAAATGTTTACTCAAAATAATATTTAACGCCGGTGAAATGGAGGCAACATAATTGCTCTGAGCAATGGGGGTTCAAAATTACTTTCACCAATATCTCTCCATTGCAAGCCAGAACTGAAAATTCCAAGCTGAATGAATGGATGTAGATTATTATTTCAGAGACTACCAAACAACTGTTCTATCATTGAAATGATATTTTTTTTTTTAATGTTTAACCAACTAATTTTTCTTACATTATATCGGTTGCTCCGTGAAAGTTAAGACCAAGGAGATTAAAGAGGAGGAGCTAAATCTCTGCTATCTAAAAGTGGCAACGAATTCTCACCGCCACCAGAGGACACTACTTACCAAACCCTCCCTATTTCCTAAAGGAATCAATGTAAATGATACTGAATCTGTCATCTTTTTAAATACTGCTATGGAGAGAAAGTATTTTTTTTTTTTTTTTCGACTGGATTTTGGTGTAAATCTTCGATTGACATTATGAATTAAATATGATTTTCATCCCACGAAAATAGGTGCCGTATTCTTTGAGAAATAGGTTTAACGAATGCACTTACCAATTTGCCAAATCTAACAGAATCTGTCATTTTTTAAGGACTGCTGTTGGCAAGAATACTTTTTTTTAATTGGAATTTTGCTCAAACCATCGATTAACATTATGAACTAAATATATTTAATAAATATATTTAAACTAATAATTATTTTGTCTACTAAATATATTTAATTAATAACAAAATTAAATACTGACATAATTAATTTTTTACCTCATGCTTAATTTATCAACAATTTAGAGAACTGATTCTCAGCAAAAATTATATCGTACAAAAGAAAATGTCACATACAGTCGCATATATGTCAAATTTGGCAAGTAGCTAGATGCGGTCGATTAAACATCTTTCTTAAAAGATACGGCACAATTTCAGTGGGATCAAAGTCATATTTAGTTCATAATGTTAATCGATGGTTTACACCAAAATCCAGTTGAAAAAAAAAATATTTTCTTTCCCATAGCAGCATTTAAAAAGATGACAGATTCAGTATTATTTACATTGATTCCTTTAGGAAATAGGGAGGGTTTGGTAAGTAGTGTCCTCTGGCGGCGGTGAGAATTCGTTGCCACTTTCAAACTAGCGCATCCGTAGAACATTTCTCTCCTTCTTTCTACTCCGTGGTTAAGACACATGAGTTTTCTATAAATTTCTTATAGATCTGTTCAGGGCAGTAATTATCTTTTATTATCTGTTCAGGGCCGATCTGTCAGGGACGTGGGTTTTTAGGGTTCCAACCCCCTCCGAAAATTTTCAACCCTATTACAAAAATGCGCTTCATAGTTTCTCACTGAAAAAAATATCATTGCTATCATTATTTTAATTTCTTATTTACTTTGAAACTACATTTGAAAAATAAAATTATCATTATTGATTAATTGTACAAATCAAGTGTTTTTACTTTCTTCTATATCTAATATATAGAAGAAAGTATTGGTTTCGTGAAAATTTTCGAATGTCGAATTTTGACGGATTTGCACGTTTTGAGGTGCGCTGAGTCCATTTCGACCATTTTTGGAAAATGTCTGTCTGTCTGTGTGTGTGTGTGTGAGTCTGTATGTGTGTGACCAGTTTTTGTGGCCGCGCTAGAGCAAAAACTACTGAAGGAAATCGAACAAAAATTTTTGCACATATGTACCACCATGTGAACTGGTACACCTGACTTTTTTAGCGAATTCCTCCAAGGGGGGTGGAGCAATCGCACGTGTTCTGCGCGGGGGTGATTGCTATATCTCAGAAAGTAACCAGCGGAATCAAACGAAAATTGGTCCATAGGTAGACCCTACTGAGTACATGTGCTGATTCAATTTGTTTGTCAATATCTCCAAGGGGGGTGGAGCAATCAAAAGTGCTTATTTTGTCATTGCACCTACTGTATCTCGGGAAATATTGCTGCGATTTGAATGAAATTTGGAATAACACTAACCCAATATGGAAGCAAGCATCGAATAAGTTTTGGCGCCAATCGCCCCAGAGGGAGGGTGGGGTGATTTTTGCGCTTAGTCAACAATGCGAAAAATTAATTCATTAAAAAATCGCTTTCACGCTATTTAATTATCAAAACAGCTGAAAACTTTCAATGATTTGAAATTTTTAACTGTTGCCAATTTCTTTTTACTAACAAATAAAATGTTTGCAGTTAATCTAAACAAGGCTTTTGCAATGATTTCCAATTTCGCTCATTGATTCTGCATTTGCAGGGTTATTACGATAATTGGGAAATTGGTGCTGTTTCCTATTATTCGGGCGAGTACGTATTTTATTTTGTAACTGGAATTCATAAGATAGATATAGAAGAAAGTTTCGTGACGGCCACGACAGCTAGTTTCGGCAGTATTTATATTTTTATTTAGAGAAATTGCAAACATAATTTCTTAACAATACACCTTCTCCTTCGAATTTTTAATACCACTAAAAAAACACCAAAATTCTTCAAATTTGTAAGTACCAAACTCTGTATTTAACACATCTTATAAGTGTCCCCCCCCCCCTCCAGTAAAATAGAAATTTCAAAAGTACTCCTTCGAATGAGCATATATGATTAAACTCATCAAGATTTTCTTTTTCTTCATTGAAAAGATGAGACTTTTTTTTTTACATTTTTCATGTTAATACTCTTTTAACATCTATTGTAAAAAAATCAACAGAATATAAAACATGAAATCAAATGTTAGAATAGGTTTGGTAAAACCCTCCCCGAAACTAATGTCTGGCTAAGGCCCTGGATCTGTTGCATGCAGCTTCAGTTTTATTAGTTGTGAAAAAGAAGAAATTGTAACAATGTCTAAAATAGATATCATTAAGCTCCCTCATTATTTAATGATCAGTAGAGGCACAGAAAAGTTGCATTGAAAAAAAAAACTGACAGTTTCATTTCTAGCAATCATATCTATTTATTCAAATTAAATTTATTTGACAATTTTTACTTCCTTTTACGTAGTAAAGGAAGTATTGTGATCACGAAAAAAATTTCACTCAAATTTCGGTCTAAATTTTGACTTTGCTCACCCCTGAGTGAATGTCGCGTAGTTTTTTCGACCTGTCAGCACGTGCATATGTACCTAACAACATACAAACAGCCGAAAAATCAATTTCGACCACCCCCGAGTAAATTACGACGAGTTTTCTCGTGACGTCTGTATGTACGTATGTGCGGATGTATGTGCGGATGTGGCTCGCATAACTCAAAAACTATATGCCGTAGAAACTTCTAGCTTGGTATGTAGGCTCTGAGGGGGGTCTAGTTGTGCACCTCCCCTTGTGATTGCATTCGAATGTTCCTAAAGGGGTCTTTTACCCCTTTTTTGGGGTAAATCAATGTTAATTTCAATACAGACTCAAGTGATATGAATTGGCGCCACCACTTGGCGACATGTCGCCAAGTGTTTGACGCCAACTTGGCGACATATCGCCAAGCTAGCGACAAATTTGGCGAAAAAATTATTTTTTGAATTTGGGTTCAACTTGGCGCTATTGGCGATATTTTGCGAAAAATTCACTAAATGATATTAAAATCAGCAATATTTAGAAAAATAACTATTGTAAAATATTTTTTGCATTGTTTCGGGGTAGATTAGGGGAGTAAATATTTGAATTGTTACCTTGCTCACTCCAAGCACTTTTTTTAACACTTAAGGCAACTACTAAGAAATTTACACGTAAAAGGAAGTAGTGTGGGGTCCATACCAGATTTTTAGTATTACCTTAGACGTAATTATTACTAGTACCCTTATATAAGCACAATGCAGTTATTTCAGCATCATTTTTAATATCTGTGGGTCAAATCTCCCTCAAGTGAGTAGGTTTGACCCAGCTTGGACACTCTTGAAAATTTATTAATAAAAAATTAATGTATAATTTAAGTATTAAATAATAATATAAAGAGTTGACATACATCATAAGGAAACAAATAATGTCAATGTGGAATTTTCTAACCGCCTAAAAAAATAATAATAATTGTAAAATCTTGGCCAAAACCCCCTTAGTTTTCTCTATTTATTTATTTATTTATTCATTCATTCCTTTTATCTAATGTTTTTTTTAATTTATTTATTTACTTATTATAGTTTTATTGATTTAGTTTATTCTTATTTGACTTACGTTTTTGTTTGGTTCATGTATTTATTTTTAACTTATTTGCGACCTTACTTTTATTTTATTTATTTATTTATTTATTTGTTCCAGTTTTTATACAGGGCCACAACTTTTCATTTGCGTTTCTGATTACCACTTAGCGAGAGAAATCCTGAGCCATCCTCTCACCTTGTCTCGGCCGGCTCAAGCATTTGGATTCTTAAGAGGATCTGGAGGTATGCAATCTTCTCTTATTATCTTTTTTCTTCATTTCTTTCAAAAATTTTACTTTTCTCCAGATTTGGGATAGCAGAATACATCATTACTTCACAGCATTTTAGCATGAAATTAATCGAGCGAGTGTGCACGGAAAATACACAGCTTTACATTGTCGTCATAAAGTTTAAGATGATTTTAAAAATTGTAATCGTTATGATAAGTTACGAGCATAGGGTTACGATTACAGGCTTTAATTAAGACAACACAGAGTGTTGTACAGATAAGACAAAGAAAGAAAGATGTACAAAAGAAGAGAGTGCAAATAACACCGAGGACACCAGTGGGAATCAAACCTGCGACCTACAGCTGCAAGTGTTTCGATCCGCTTGGCCACGGCTCCCATTTATTAGAACATGGTTTCAAAAAAAAAAAATCCGGTATGGACCCCACACTACTTTCTTTTACGTGTAAATTTCATAGTAGTTGCCTTAAGTGTTAAAAAAAGTGCTTGGAGTGAGCAAGGTAACAATTCAAATATTTACTCCCCTAATCTGCCACGAAACAATGCAAAAAATATTTTACAATGGTTAATTTTCTAAATATTGCTGATTTTAAGATCATTCAGTGAATTTTTCGCAAAATATCGCCAATAGCGCCAAGTTAAACCAAAATTCAACAAAAAAAATTTTTGCCAAATTTGTCGCCAACTTGGCGATATGTCGCCAAGTTAGCGTCAAACACTTGGCGACCAAAAGTTTGGCGACATATCGCCAAGTGGTCGCGCCAATTCATATCACTTGAGTCTGCACTGAAATTAACACTGATTTATCCCAAAAAAAGGGGTAAAACACCCCCTTGGGAACATTCGAATGCAACCACAAGGGGAGGTGCACAACTAGACTATCCTCAGAGCCTGCATACCAAGCTAGAAGCTTCTACGGCATATAGTTTTTGAGTTATGCGACCCACATACATACATACATCCGCACACACGTACATACAGACGTCACGAGAAAACTCGTCGTAATTAACTCGAGGGTGGTTGAAAAGGATTTTTCGGCGGCTTATATGTTGGTAGGTACATATGCACGTGCAGACAGGTCGAAAAAACTACTGAACATTCATTCGGGGGTGAGCAAAATCAAAATTTAGACTCAAATTTGAGTGATTTTTTTTTTCGCAATCACAATACTTCCTTTATTACGTAAAAGGAAGTAAAAATGTCACACTCTCAGCGAAAAAAGTCAGTTTTAGGGAACAAAATAACGAATAAGTAGTGTTTTTTTTTTAATTTTGATATCTTGAATTCAAATTTTGTTTTTCGCAATGACAAAGTGCGATTGTTGTGTGTGTGTGTGTGTACGCGGTCATGTCTGTGTGTGTATGTGTGTGTCTATGTGCGTGAACGCCGTTATTACTTATAAAGTTACTAACTCATGTATGTGCGTGAGTACGTGATTGGAAGCAAAATTTTTAGAAGAAGAATAAGTATCAAAACTAACATTCTTCACACATTTTTTTGACTTCTCTGTTAGGCTTTTCCGGAAAAAGCGGAGAAGAGTGGACGGAGCAGCGACGTTTTGCAGTTCAAACAATGAGAAATTTAGGACTTGGAAAAGGATTGTGGGAGACAATGACTCAAGTAAGAACTTGTTTTTTTTTTCTTTCTTTTCAAGCAATGACGAGCTGGTATAAACTCTTATTTTCGAACGTATTGGCCGCGTGGTTCCTTTTTCATATTGGATACGGAACCTGCCACCTTCTGCGTGTACGGTGCTCCACTTCCTCGGAGTTTCACCAGCCCTAGCTCCTTCGTGTAATACAGGACCTCGAACTACGCCTGACTTGTTTAGGCGTCCATGGCATTTTCGCATGCGAAAACACACGCCTACACATCCACACGCACACACACGTCTGCACACATACACACATACATATTGTAAAAACTACTGGTTGCTCAAGGCACCTTTAAGAGTGAAACGTTGTAGCCCCAACGGCATCCCCTGAAGGGTGCCACTTGATTCCCCGTGGCACGATTGAAGGTGCCATTTGGTTCCCTATTGTACTGGTAAAGTTTGACTACTGAGAGATGGTGCGTGACCTTGAAGTGGAAATGGACCGCTTCACTTTATAACAATTAGCATCAGAGAGATCATGCAAGAAGAAGAAACTCTAATAAACTCATAATAGTCCGAGAGCCAGTAACAGATATATATGACCAAGTTCCTCTCAAGTGATAATTAGTAAAACGCAGCAGAAAATCGAACTATGAAGCCTCGTGAATGTCAGCTGAGGCTCGGTGGGGGGGATAAGCAGTTGGAACCTCCCACGCTTGAAGAAAAAAAAAAAAAATTCACTCATTTCCTCTCGCCTCAAAATTTACCAGATGATAGCTTATATGTAACTATTGATAAATATATACGTCAGCTGGCTGTATCTTGGTGGAAAAATTGTCAGCTGATACTTTGAAGGTCGTTACGTAGAAGTTAGCTAGAAGCATTTACTGACTACACTGTTCGACAAAAAAAAAACCTTGAAAATGCTTCTGGTATTTTGAAGGCTGATTCTTATGTAAAATGACCCCCTGAATCCGAATATGACCCCCGTTTTCCCCCATCACGTCCCAATTTTTTTTAAAACGCCCCCCTTTTTTTTTCATTTTTCCTTAGTTTCAGGGCTATAATATTTTTTTTGGAGGGGAAAGGAGCCTTATATTCACCAATAAATTTTTTTGGATGTCAAGAGAGACTCAAAGTTTAAAATCATGAGCACCGAGAAAAAAATCGGGGAACTTGGGGGGGGGGCGTGGCCCCCCAAAATATTTGAAAAATCACCAAAAACGATCTTTTTATTCTAGTTTCTTTAAAAAGACCTTTAAAACATTTTTTTCGGTGCAGAACCAGAGTATAGGATCCGCTCCTATGGCTCCTGGGTCAGAAAAAATTTTCACGCTGTAAAATTTAAAAAAAAAATAAAATAATGCTTTAAAAATCACACTTTGCACTCAAGTTTTAAAGCAGGTCTTCAGCCAAAAAAAAAAAAAAAACAAATTTGTGGCTGATTCTTATGTCAAATGACCCCCTATTTCCAGATATGACCTCAGTTTCCCTCCTCCACCCCCTCTTTCCAGAGAGTCCCCCCCCCCCAATTCAGAGTCATTTTACTAATTCGGAGGGGAAAAGTACATTACGTAACCCGTTAACATAATTCTAAAAGGCAACAGAGGTTCAAAGTTCAAAATCATGTACATGTGTACCAAAAATATAAACTAGGGCGGTATACCTCCCCCCTCCCTTCCCAAAAAAAGAAAAGAAAATTCAATACTCTGATTTTTCACAAAAAAAAAAAAAAAAAAAGGTTTAAACCGTCTCTTAGAAAAACAAGAAAAGAAGATTTTTTTTTTTTGGGGGGGGGGGGTACACCGCCATAGTTTATATTTTTGGTACACATGTACATGATTTTGAACTTTGAACCTCTGTTGCCTTTTAGAATTATGTTAACGGGTTACGTAATGTACTTTTCCCCTCCGAATTAGTAAAATGACTCTGAATTGGGGGGGGGGGGAACTCTCTGGAAAGAGGGGGTGGAGGGGGGAAACTGAGGTCATATTTGGAAATAGGGAGTCATTTGACATAAGAATCAGCCACAATTTTGTTTTTTTTTTTTTTTGGCTGAAGACCTGCTTTAAAACTCGAGTGCAAAGTGCGATTTTTAAAGCATTATTTTATTTTTTTTAAAAAATTTTACAGCGTGAAAATTTTTTCTGACCCAGGAGCCATAGGAGCGGATCCTATACTCTGGTTCTGCACCGAAAAAAATGTTTTAAAGGTCTTTTTAAAGAAACTAGAATAAAAAGATCGTTTTTGGTGATTTTTCAAATATTTTGGGGGGCCACGCCCCCCCTCCCCCCAAGTTCCCCGATTATTTTCTCGGTGCTCATGATTTTAAACTTTGAGTCTCTCTTGACCTTCAAAAAAATTTATTGGTGAATATAAGGCTCCTTTCCCCTCCAAAAAAAAATATTATAGCCCTGAAACTAAGGAAAAATGAAAAAAAAAGGGGGGCGTTTTAAAAAAAATTGGGACGTGATGGGGGAAAACGGGGGTCATATTCGGATTCAGGGGGTCATTTTACATAAGAATCAGCCTTCAAAATACCAGAAGCATTTTCAAGGTTTTTTTTTGTCGAACAGTGAGTCAGTAAATGCTTCTAGCTAACTTCTACGTAACGACCTTCAAAGTATCAGCTGACAATTTTTCCACCGAGATACAGCCAGCTGACGTATATATTTATCAATAGTTACATATAAGCTATCATCTGGTAAATTTTTAGGCGAGAGGAAATGAGTGAATTTTTTTTTTTTTTTCTTCAAGCGTGGGAGGTTACAACTACTCATCCCCCCCACTGTGCCGCAGCTGACGGTCATAGGGCTTTATGATACTGTTGTCTGATGCGTATGGCCAATTATCTATCGAGAGGAAATAATTAACCAAATTTTCACCTGGCTCTCGTACTATAAACCAAAACATTAATTTTCTCGCTGATCCTACCTATTTTGAAATTAAGCAGTCCGTTTTCGCCTCAAGGTCACACGTCATCTCTCCGTGGTCAAGCTTTAAAACAAACTCTCTGAGTTACGAACAAATACATTGACTGACTCACTGAATAAGATCGCTTTCGCTTTCTAATTTGAAAACTAAATCTATTTTAAATTTCATGTCATATTTGTCCTTTACTGGACAATATACTTTTGTTACCTTATGGTGCAATATTGCCCTTAAAGGCTCTAGCGCTGTGAAACCTTATTGAACCAACCAGTTAACCAATTATCATACTTGAAAATACAATCCGGAACTCAAAAAAGTCAGAAAATTAAAACTTAAAGTGACTGAAAAGTTTTCAAAGAATTTAAGAGCTTTGAAGTTCAACGAAAATGAGTGCAAGTTGTTTATTCGTGATTCATAATGCTTAATAAATTTTATGTATGAATCATCCTTTTACTACAGGAATCTGCCAATGATTTTGTGGAGGAAATAAGGAGTTGGAATGGTAAGCCTCACAACATCGAAATGCCTCTTCAAACATCGCAAGCTATCAACAACATTGCTTTGTTGTTTGGAAGACATTTAGATAGAGAGGAGGATAAGACAGATATAAAAGTAAGTTAAACCCCTTTCCTCTTGCATTCCTCAAAACAATGGGCTGAGCTTCCATCTCCTATTTTTCGTGCCCGTAAAATTTTCAGGCTCGAGCGCAAAAGTTTAACTAAAACAATTTCAACAAGTACTAAAATCAAATCAAAAACATTTAAAAAAAAAACGATCTTGATTGCCGACCTCATATTAAAATGATTTTCACTGGTCAGAAAGCATTTATAATTTAAATATATTTAATTGTTTTCGGGAGGACATGGTAAATACGGAAAAGGAACAATAATCCTTACTAGTAAAATTTGCTAGTCGCAAAAGAAGAATAAAGAAAGAAAATTGAAAATCCTTTTAAAATTCTTATTCTAAAATCAATTACAAGTATTTTAACTATTAACAAAATAGAAGCTGGCATCAGATAAACATTCTAAATCGTTGAGTTTTCTTTTCTTGTTGGCCAACAATGACACTGGTTTCCAATCGTGTAAATTCAAGCTTAGCCGCATTTGCTGAAAAACGTTATTATTTGAATTCTATATAACATGAGAGTTCTAAATACATTCACGCAGAAAAATTTTCTCTTTCCATTGGTTCGATTGTTTTAAATTTTTAAGTATGTTTTCACTTCAATAATTTCAAAAAAACGTTCTAAAGGTTTTTAATTAATATCATCGTTAATGTCGTCCGAAGAAGCGACTTAGCTAAAAACCCTCTCGTTCAACTCTCCTTTAAAATCAAAGAAGTTTTTTCAGAATCAGTCCATCCGTTTAGGCGCTGGAGTGCCACAGACAGATCCACAGATACACGTCAAACTTTGAACCCCCTTCCTTGCTATGTCGTGGGTTAAAAAACTGATAAATAAATACGTATATTGTACAAACGGATTTATTTATGCGGGGCGTTTTCGTTTAACCTGCAAGATCTTTATTTTCGCTACAGTTCGTCTTAGATGCATACTTCTAATTTTAAAAATGCTCAAAATGAGGAGTAGAGTTGAGCTATTGAAAGTTTGAGACAAAAAGGTAAATTCGTGACAAAATACGAAAGCTAACAAGCTAACTTTTTATACGGCTCCAGGTCCCCTAATTTATATTTAGGGAAAAATGTAAGTTCGTGGACCTGAAATCTCCATTGAAAAATAATTCCAACACAAAAATGTTGTCATATTTGTGATCAAATCTCGGAGCGATGTATTCAAATTCAAAGTTTTAAGAACCGTGAATGAGATTGGAACTTTCAGCCCTTTCAGCAGAATGACAGGTTGTCATTCTACTGAAGTTTTAGCCGTTATATTTTCCCCAAATACCTGTTTTTGACAGGGAGTGAAAAGTGGTGTAAGTCACAAAACGCTGCGTTTCATATCTCGGTGAATATTGGTCGTAATAATGTCAAACTTTGTGTGTTTGAAAAATTTTTTATACTCTTGATTTCCCCAAATATAAGTTCGGCGACCTAGGATCCGTAAAAAAGGTTAGATTTCGTATTTTTTGACCTTTTTTTAGGCTTCAAACTTTTATTATCTCAACTCTGCAGCTCATTTTGAGTATTTTTGACACAGGAAGAATGGATCTAGGACGAAAGGTTTCGAAAATAAAGATAGTACAATTTAAAACGGAACAATTTGAATAAAAGATAGATCACTATACTTACTGTCTGTTTGCGTTTTGTGTGCCTGGCAGCCACGAGCGCTTCCATCTGAAAAAGGGGAGATAGGTTTAGGATGCGCACTTCCCGATGCCTTCAGCTTTTGTTCGCTTGCTACTTCCTCGTTGCTTTCCCCCCTATTTCGCGAAAGTCAGAAGAGACTTGGCGCGTGCGCAGATACTTCGGAGGTCGCACGAAACAATTTTAGACAGTAATTACCCCCACCCCCTTCGCTATCTTTTTCTTTCTTTTGTTTATTATTATTATGTCGTTTGAATACTCATACCCCGTTTCAGATAATCAATAACTCTTCAAGAATCCTGATGCAATACTTTTCTTCCGTGAGTGTTAACATCGCTCTTCCTTGGCTTGCAAGTATTTTAAAAGTTCTCAGAATATCTGGCTATCATGATTTTATGAGAATTTTAAGAGAGTTTGAAGCGATTTTCAGGTAAGATACTATTTAATTCAGCGTAGTTTTACGACACTTTTAAAAAGAGTTTGAAACCATTTACCGGTCTACATATGCGTCGTTCATTGTAAAAATAATCTATCTCAGTATCTTTATAATACGTGTTTGTTTGCTAAATGGTATATCTTTTAGTTTGTTTGTTTGTTTCCAATGGGGCTACGTATTGGTTACTAACCATTTGCTGACCTTGTGCATTTCCCGAGACCGGCAATCATTTTTTCATGTGGCACCACTATCGGCGAAGGCCATTGCCACGAAAAGTTTGACGCCTAGTTCCCCCACTAGATGGAGGCACCATGGCTCTATTTGATGCGAAAGGGAGCTAGAATTTTAGCCGAGAGATACTCATTGCCAAAGGACTGCTTGAGGACGCTGACTCTGATTATAGAGGCTAATTTTATGTAATTTTTATGTTTTTGAGCTATACTCGATTGAAATATAGTACAGAGTACACATTTCGATGAAGTAAATATCGGTATTTAGCAAAGAAACGCTTGAGAGACTTTACATAAGTCACTGTACTGGTTTTTATCTTAAATAAGTTCGTCATAATTAAAATATTAGTTTTTACATATATTGTCCACCCATAAGCGAGGACTAAGGGTAGAAAGGCAATCTGTATACCAATAACCCTGTCATGACATCATAGGACTTTTTCTGTCACAGAATGTCATAACCTAGCTGTCGGTTATATTGTTTATGATACATCTAGTCTCCTCATCTCGAACCTTTTTCTGATCGATTTTAGCCGAGAAGTAGAAGTGAGGATGAACACCAAAGATTCCTTGTACAAAGAAGATTTCATTGGCTGCTACCTGAGAGAAATGGAGAAGAAAAACAGTGAAGGGAAACCCCATTCATTTAACGGTTCGTAAAGTTCTTTTCGGGTACCTCTAAAAATTTATTTTTGAAACTAATATGTACGCCACATTGACCGGTAACACGAAGGTGTTGAAGCTGACAGAAATAAATCATGATCTGAAAGGCAATGACAATAGTTGGGGCGGGGAAAAAATGCCCTGCGTCTCACTTTTTGTTACCCCATCTCTCTTCCTTGTCACAATATGACGAAACAATTTCCCCTCAAAGTGATACCATTTGTGGGTAGCCCCCTTTACTCAAATAGGCTTTTGAAAAATTGTTAAAATTAGTCAAAATTAAGATTGATGTTAAACGAGATTTGATGAGAAACACTAGTCCGATACAAACTTTTTTTTGTTTCAAAGATCTTGGTGATTTTTGATTTGAGCAAGCACATCATTACTGCGCTTGGAGAAATTTAAGGCCCGAGCTTAAGGCAACAACTGTTTATTAGCTACCAATTTTTATACCAACACTTACAAAAACAAAAAAAAAACTTAGTTTGATTCACTTATACTAATTTGAATTTTAAAAAAAAAATCCTTATTTTTGAGAACGCGGGAGATCTAATTACTGTGTGAGAGCAACAACTTTTATTTGACGATTATTAACTTTATCGTTCATATTTTTCAGCTTGAAAAGATTTTAGCATTTTTTCTTGATTTCAAAATGAAAGAGAACAAAAAGAAAGGAAAAAATAACTTTTATGAAGAAAATTATACACTTTAGACACATCGGGCCAGACACCCAAAAATCTTTTGCTTCGAATAAAATTTTTAATGTTATATGAGGGTCGGTAGGGGCAGCTTTCTATCAACTTGACATTTTAAATTTTGAAAACATTTTTTTTAAATACATTAGTATCCAGTCATACTACATCTATGATACATACAATCAAGCGTAGCGTGTGCACAGCTGCACACAAGCTTTCACATGGCAGTGATGCTTTATTTTTACTTTTAGTTGACAATTTACTCGGCAACTTGTTCCTCCTGTTTATCGCTGGACTCGATTCCACTTTGGCATCGATTGGCTGGCTTTTGGTTTTGATGGCAGGACATCCAGATGTTCAGAAAAAAATTCATGAAGAAATTGACACTGCTTTGGGAAGAGACGGAACTGTTTACTTCGATGACAAAGTAAAGCTGCCCTACACTATGGCAACCATTTTAGAAATGCACAGATGGGTGTCCATCAGTGCAATTTATCCTCCAAGAGAGTGAGTATAAAATCGTTACATAGTGATCTAGATGATAATTGCTTATAGTTTCCGTAATATGGTTTCCGTCACAGTGAGGAATTTACCATGTCTCAAACATCGCAATAGGGAGGGGTTCTCATGAAGACCCCAAGAGGGATTCAAAACTGCCCAAGGAAAAGTTTAAGCTTCATTTAATTTGGTTTAGTTAGGTCCGTCATAATACAAAAGGGGCGCTAATGTGCATTGCGCCAGGTCCTTAATTTTGTGAATCCGCCACTGTCATCACCCGAGCAGACATGGTTGACTAAAAAGGGGCACCCAAATATCCTCAACAGCCAAATACTTGTAACTCTTTAACTTTCATAAAACATTTCATCAAAAATTCAATGAGAACAAATTGGAAAGCATACAGCTCACTTTTCTTACTTCTTCACGAAGTTGGAGGAATAGCTTAAAGCAAAATATTTCAGATAATCCCCGTGAAAAGCTGCAGCGGAGTTAACCATGCACTGCATCGCGTTGCCAATTGGTTACATGGACTATTTTTTCTTATGACCAGCAAAATGTAATTATAATTCAACTCAAGCATAAAAGGCAAGTATTGGGTATCTTTAAAGCAATTATCATCATCTATCCTCAAAATTAATTTTTTAAAATATTTTTCCATGTTTCTTATTACATTGAAAACATACACAGTCCAGTCACATTAATGGGACCACCACGTACTTTTGACGTCGACGTTAAATAACTAATCACAAAAGGCACTTGGTAGCACAATGCTGTTGAGGGTATATAACGGGTATGTAAGAGCATTGGAAAACATTTCTGTCGTTGGCGTAATGCAAAAATGAAGCGATTTATCCGACGTACAAAAGGGCGTGATAATTGGCTTTCCAGCCAAGGTTGGATGCATTTCCAAAATGGCCGATTTTTTGAGCTGTTCACTTGCCGGCCTGGTAAAAGTGTACCGTGCATGACAAAATGGGACTGTTAAAAATCAACGACGTGGCAAATGTGGTGCACCAGGAGCCATAGATGACAGTTGAAGAACGGCTGCGGAGATGCGTTCGGGTTAATAGCCGGGCTACCGTTGAGCAACTGAGCCCCCAGATGAACCAAGAGGCTTTCAAAATCGACTCCCATACAACTTTTTCGCGAAAGTTGCTGATTCCAGGCTCCTGAAGCAGAACCCTGGTTCATGCACCTATGCTGACTACGGTCCATCGACGACGAACCCTGAAATTTGCATGCCAGTACCGCAGCTGAACGTCCATTAAATGGCGACAGGTAGTACTTGTCAGCATAAGCGTAGCGTCGGGGGGGGGGGGGGGGCACAGGGGGGCACGTGCCCCCCCAACTTGATGGATACTTAAAATTTAGAACATGAAGTTTTGCAAAATTAGAACGAAAATCATAATCAGAGTATCATTTATAGTTTTTTTTGTTTTTTTTTTCCTGAATTTTATTTAAATACTATAACCGAATTTGGGGGGGAGGGAGGAAGGCGGAATATAGACCCACTGTCAAAATTTTCAATGTTTGGAGCTTTATTTTTTCCGAAACGGGGACGAAAATCATCAGAAAGATTATTTCCGTCTTCGTTACCGGTTACTGACACACAGGTCACAATAACCTCTTATCGGGGTACCCCTGGCACTGATATAAGAAGGGGCAATTGCCCTTCCCTGCCCTTTTAGAAAAAATATGCATTTTAGCACAGAATTCATCTTTTATCTTCCCAAATCAAAAATTTCAAATTTTAAGAGCTTTTTCGAGCATTTGTTAGTCATAATCATATCAAAAAGAAATTAAATCCTAAATGCAGGCTAATAACTAAAAAAAAAACTCTCATATAACATAATAAAGAAAAATACATCATTTATTTATGTTTAAAAACTATTTACATAAGGTAGTTTGTGTAGTACTTAAAGCACATTGTTAAAAACATGTTTGTACACTCAGGCACATTGAAAATAGCGACCCAAGAAGAAATCGTCGGATTGATCAGCGATTGCGTTTACACTGGTGCCATGCCAAATCAATGTGGAATGTCTCAGATTGGCAAAAAGTTGTGTTTAGTGATGAGTCTCGGTTTGTTTTAGGGACTGATGATAACCGTGTACGGGTGTGGAGGCGCCCAAGTGAGCGGTACAATTCCTCCCACACTGTTCTACGTCACACCGCCCGCACAGCTGGTGTAATAGTCTGGGGGACCATATCCTATGATAGCCGGTCTAATCAAATTGTGATGCACGGAAACTTAACCGGCCAACGTTACGTTGATGATATTCTTCGACCCCATGTAGGACCTTTCCCAAATGGTCTCTCAGGGACAATTTTCCAGCAAGATAATGCTCGTCCGCATACAGCAAGAGTTTCTCAAGACTTCCTACGTTATTTTCAGACTCTTCCATGGCCGACCCGCTCCCCCGACTTATCCCCCTTTGAGCATGTGTGGGATCAGCTAAAATGTCAGATGCCATCGTGTCACTCTGTGCGAGATTTGGAGTTGGCTGTTACAAATTTGTGGGCCCATCTGCCTCAGGACAATATCAGCGGTCTAATCAACTCAATGCCGGACCGTGTGGCGGCATGTATTGCAGCTAGAGGGGGTCCAACGCGCTATTGAAGTTGCTCTGTATTTGTGTCCTTGCACACCCTGTATTCGTTCAATTGTCTTGATATTGAGATCAAGTGAATCTCTCATCTGTATCATTATGTGTATTAAATTTCATTTCAATCCGATGCTTTCTTCTTGGGTCGCTATTTTCAATGTGTCTGAGTGTACTTTAAAGCTATGACAAACTTCAGAATACTTTTGCTTTTGCTTATGATCGTCTTCAATAGATTCTTTTTTTTTTTTTTTTTCTAAACTTAGTTTTGAATCTTTTAAAAAACCTAGTCATTGTAATATAACTTTTTCTTGGTTGAGCAAAAATATTTATTTTAACTATTTCTTTTTGTTTCAATTTGTTTCTTTTTAATTTTTTTTTGTAGAATTTTATTTTTTTTCGTTGTTTGCTATTTTTTGCTTGAGTTGTTTTTTTGTCTTTTTATAATTTTAATGAGTGTGTTTTACATGACTATTTTTTTTCCTTGGCTTTATACTCTTCATTTTATTTATTTTTTGCTTGCAATGTATTTCCTCCTATATTTGATATCAAGTTGGGTCTTAAAGTAACTTTGTTAAATATGCAAAATTTCAGCAGTATTTCAGATTTAATATGTTATCTCCTCCCTCTTCTCTCTCGCTCTTATTAATTTTTGATTAACGTTAATGTCAGCGATTTGTGGAAGCACACGCCATTTTTATTTTGATCGAATGTAAAATTTTTAAGACGTTTTTGTTTGCCTCGTTTTTCTCCTCACATCTTTTTAGTCTCAACTACTTCATATGAGGCCTCAAAATGCAGAATTTTATGCTTATTTTTCGAAAAAATTCCCGGGGGCAAACCCCCGGACCCCCCCCCCCCGAAATTAGGGGTAATTAACAGTCTACACCCCACTTAAGAGAAGTCATTGCATCACTTTTCCGGTGTCCATGCCACTACAAGGTCAATCCATAGAACAACGAAAAAATACAGCGAGACCATTAAAAACGAGAAACAACACGGGGGCTTAATCATGGAAAAAGACACAAAATAAAAAACGTCCTGCTCTGCTGGCGAAAACCCCCCTAAATGACGGGCCTGGTTAATTCTAAATCCGAGTCTAGTAGTAACTGGCTAATGAAGGAAAAAAAAGAAAAGAAGAAATTGTATATACAATTCATCGGAACAGTAAGGGCCATGCTCCACATCGACGTAAAGCAGAAAAAATAGGCAGAAGCGTAAAATGGATTCAATGGTGTTCCTGTGGAAAGTACCCGGATTTTCGGTTTCTGCCTTAAGTTTCGGTCGCGTTTTACGCTGATGTGGAGCATGGCCCTACGAGCTAATATTTCTCTTGCGAAAAATCTAAGCGAAAAAATTTAGAGAGAGGGGGGGGGGGGACAAAAGCTCTACCTGCACTTCTGAAATTTTTGACCGGTGACCCCCCAAAACTTTTGGTCACGCTACGCCTATGCTTGTCAGCATGGGCGCCCATATGCGAAATTTTAAAGGGGGGCTCATATATTTTCTTCATAGTTTACGTTTAAAAGATATATATATATATATATATATATATACACTGAAGTGACAAAAGTCATGGGATACCTCTTAATATCGTGTCGGCCCTCCTTTTGCCCGGCGAAGTGCAACAACTCGACGTGGCATGGACTCAACAAGTCGTTGGAAGTCTTCTGCAGGAATATTGAGCCATGCTGTCTTGATAGACGTCCATAATTGTGAAAGCGTTGATGGGGCAGGATTTTGGGCACGAACAGACCTCTCGATGGTGTCCCATAAATGCTCAATGGGATTCATGTCGGGCGATCTAGGTGGCCAAATCATTCGTTGGAATTGTCCAGAATTTTCTTCAAACCAATTGCGAACAGTTGTGGCCCGGTGACATGGCGCATTGTCATCCATAAAAATCCCATCGTTGTTTGGGTACATGAAGTCCATGAATGGCTGCAAGTGATCTCCAAGTAGCTGCACATAAGCATTTCCAGTCAATGTTCGGTCCAGTCGCACTAGAGGACCAAGTCCATGCCATGAAAAAACAGCCCACACCATTACGGAGCCACCACCAGCTTGAACAGTGCCTTGCTGACAGTTTGGGTCCATGGCTTCGTGGGGTCTGCGCCACACTCGAACCCTACCATCGGCTCTTACCAGCTGAAATCGTGACTCATCGGACCAGGCCACGGTTTTCCATTCATCTAGGGACCAACCGATATGCTCACGTGCCCACGAGAGTCGCTGCAAGCGATGTCGTTCTGTCAGTAAAGGCACTCGAGTCGGTCTTCTGCTGGAATAGCCCAAGAAATCCAAATTTCTCCGCACAGTTCTAGCAGACACGTCCATTGTACGTCCCACATTGATTTCTACGGTGATTTGACGCAGTGTTGCTTGTCTGTTAGAATTTACGACTCTTTGCAGACGTCGCCGGTCTCGATCTTTAAGTGCAGGCGGTCGACCACTGCGCTGTCCATGGTGGGATGTTATGCCTGAAATTTCATACTCTCGGCACACTCTTGACACAGTGGATCTGGGAATGTTGAATTCTCTAACGATTTCCGAAATGGCATGACCCATGCGTCTAGCTCCAACTAACATTCCGCGTTCAAAGTCTGTTAATTCACGTCGTGCGGTCATCATCACGTTAAAACCTCTTCACATGAATAACTTGAACAGAAATGAAAGCTCTGTAAAAGCACTGCGCATTTATACCTGTTCTATGCGATGCTACTGCCATCTGAAAATTTGCATATTGCTATCCCATGACTTTTGTCACTTCAGTGTATATATATATATATATATATACACACACACATATATATATATATATATATATATATATATATATATATATATATATATATATATATATATATATATATATATATATATATATATATATATATATATATATATATATATATATATATATATATATATATATATATATATAGGATCATTGCATTTTAAACCAACCAATGGGGGGGGGTGCATCACCATTTTTGATTTTGATAGAAATTTGCATATGCATTCTTTTTATTTCCTAGACCTCAAAAATATATACATTTTTTTTTTCAATTTACCCTTTGATATGTATAGGCCGTTTTTATTGTTGGCAACAGGAAAATGGGGCATTTTGATGCTTTGTCTTGTAAACTATAATTTTTTTTCTACCAAAAATTTTGATCTCAAACATAGTTCATTGGAAAGCTAAGAAAGCTCTTTTTATATAGGATGTTAATAAATTTCATATTTAAAAAATATTTATTTTTTCAAGGTCAAAGTTTGCGACTAAAATCTCATTTTTTTACTACTTTTGAAAATTAAAAAACCCATGAGGAGTTCAGAATAACAAGCCATATTTTTTATCATATATTCAAACGAAACTTCTGCACAAAAAACAAGAATCCGACCAAAATTATTAGATTATGTTTGCCGTGTGTATGATAGTGACTGGTGGCTAGGAGAAGTGTTGCAAGTAAAAGTAGTCAATGTTGAAGAACAATACAGAATAAATTATTTTCATCCGAAAGTGTCAGGAACGTCATTTAAAAAAACCAAGTGAAGCTGACTAAACTTGGGTTCAGTTGCAAGAGATTTTGAAAATCTTGACTGCACAAGGAAGAGGTCACAATATCACACCTGTGATGAGCGAACATTTATCAACTCTTCTCTGTGAGACGAAACACTAAAGAAAATAGTTCTACAAGAGAGCGTTAAGAGATTTAGACGGTAAAATTTTTAAATTATCTTATTAAAGTGTAAATATGTTACTTCATAACACTTCTTTGTCATTTCTATAATTGAAAACTAGCAATTAAGAATACAATTAAATTTCACTAAAATCTGAGATTAACTACAAAAATAATCGTGTTGCTTCAGGGCAATTATATGAAAATTCAGATGCCCATAGCTGCCAAGCGCCTCTGAATAACAAAGCAACTTTTGTTACATTTTTTAAATGTAAAAAGTACTTAATATTCCACCAATAAAATGATTTTTACCTTACCCCCACATGCATTTTTTTTAGCGTTGAATTTTTTTTTTTTTTTTTTTGAAAATTTGCAACTTTAGACGGGCATATCTCATAAAATGGGCGAAGTAGCAAGCTAATTTTTTTGTATAATAAGTAACCACGCATATGAATATATGATATCAAAATAGGGCTTGTTGTTCTAAACCCTTCATGGGTTTTTTAATTTTTAAGAGTAGTAAAAAATGAGATTTTCATCAAACTTTGACCTTGAAAAATATTTAGTTTTAAATCTGTAATTTCTTGATATATAAAAAGCTCTCTTTCTTAGGTTTCAATTAGCTATGTTTGAGCTCAAAATCTTTGATAGAAAAAAAGTTATAATTCATAAGACTAAGTTCCCTGCTTCACATTGACGTAAAGCAGAAACGTAAAACGGATTAAATGGTTATTCCATGGAAACTACCCGGATTTTTGGTTTCTGCCTTCGGTTTCGGTCTCCTTTTCCGCTGATATGGAGCAGGTCCCCAAGTATCATAAATGTACCATTTTTGCTGTTGCCAACAACAAAAATAGCCTATATGTCAAAAGGTATATTTTTGTTTATAAAATATATATTTTCTTCAGGTCTGGGAAATTTTCATCAAAATCAAAAATAATGATGCAACAACTTTTTTAAAAATTTGTTGATTTAAAATGGAATGACCCAACAGCTAGTCCGCAGACATGGGGGAGTTTCCCATGCATACGCGGCGCCAGTTCATCCATGAATCTGCCTTTCTTTTTCTACTGAAGAATGTAGGAAGAGACACAATGTTACAATTCTGAAAGCGATTTCAGCAGATTAGAGCTATTACAATTTGGCATTTTTGATAACTTATTCATTAATGGGTGCAGAAAAAAAAGTTTTAAATTTTTTCTGAATAAATAGTACTAAAAGCAGAAAAAATACTAATTTCCAAGGGGGGGCTCGAGCCCCCCCCCCCTTGCCCCCCCTTATGGGCGCCCATGCTTGTCAGTAATTACTGATGAATCACGTTTATGCTCCATCGGACCAACGGATGTTGGCTTAAAAGGTGTGAAACCTCTGGAAGAAAAAAGCCTTGCAACCATTGCCGGAACAGTCCAAGCTGGAGGCAGGAGTATTATGGTCTGAGGAATGTTTTCCTGGGTTTCTAAGGGTTTACTCATCATTGTGGAAGGCACGATGGATCAATACAAGTATTCATTTGCCCTTACGGACCATGTCCACCCCTAAATGAATATTGTTTGTCCTCAGGATGATGGCATCTACCAGCAGGATAATGCGAAGTGCCATATAGTTGCCAGTGAACATGCGTGGTTCGAAGGGCACCAACATAAGTTTACCATTCTCCCAGGGTCTGCAAACTCACATGACTTAAGCCCAATCGAGAGTCTGCGGGACCATCTCAATTGGGTTGTTCGCGCCATGGATCCTCACCAGCGTAATCTAGCACAGTAGACCACGCAATTGAAAGCAAAATGGCTCAACATCCCAGTGAACACCTTCAGGTACCTAACTGACTCTCTTCCTGAACGTTTCGAAGCAGTCCGTTCCGAGAAAGGTGGTTATTCTGGCTTTTGACAGGTGGTCACATTAATGTGACTGGACTGTGTATATATATTTTCAAAGACAAACGAAAAATCATGCAGTGTAGGGTTAAGACTTGGGGTAGGCCACGACTGCTTGGTGAAACACCTTCACCTCATTGGCATGTATGCTATTTCTAATTGCCCACTTAGTGAGAAAGACAAAATAGAAATAGCTTGGATGATTAGCATATAGATATGCCCGTGAAAAAGCTGTAGCGGAGTTCAGACTTGAGGTAGAATATGACTACTTGGAGAAACACCTTTACCGAACTGGCATTTATGCCAGTTCTAACTGTCCACTTAGTGACAAAGACGAAATTACAGACAAAAACCATTTGTTGGGATACTTAGCTCTACGTGGAGAATCGGATGTGAAGAGATATTAAAGCACTCGACAGCTGCTGATGGGACATTGAGTTTTTTTTTCTTTTGTAGTTCGTGTTCTTTGTCATTGCTCTGCTACCTTAAAAAATTTTGTCATTTTCAATTTCCATTAGATTTAGACAAATATATCTTTTGTCATTCTTCTTTCCTCTTTTGCAGCCCCTTACAAACCTTCGAATTTCATGGCTACACAATACCTAAAGGTGCGAACATTATTTGCAACAGCTGGGAAATTATGCACGACCCGAAATATTTCAAGAATCCTATGGAATTTCAGCCAGAAAGATTTTTAAGTGATGATGGATCAAAAGCTGGGAAATATGATGGATATTTGCCATTTTCAACAGGTAATTAGTATTTCGTAGCTCGCGCAAAAGTTTCTTCTCTAGCGTAAGGAATTGGAATTTGAATTTCATAATATTTTGCTCTCCTTTCTTACTTTTAGTAATTTAAAGAATGACTTTGTTCGTTTTCTAAAAGTGTTGGAGGGGTTCGTGAAAAATAAGATTAAAAATATGCAGGATATGGATTGGAGGGAGACGACGTAATTTTCAACTTTATTTTATATAAAATATCACATTGGTTTTATTGTTTTAAAAAAATCAACAAAATATGGATTTTTGTGATTGGTAAAAAATAATTTTGGTTTGGAAAACAAGTTTTTACCTCCGTAAATTAAGGATTACAAAACGTTTGCATTTTCTCCTCTTATCCCAATCTTGGGATAAGATGTCGGCATGCGAATTGCACTTGGGGTAAGATGCCGTACACGATGGAATGAGCCAACTGCTGCATATAATGTATTTGATAAAATCACATTTTTCCAACTTTTCGGTGTATTTTTTAGGTCTATGTTTCGAATGTAAGATCATTTCCTTCAGTGGCATCTTACCCCAAATACATATTCATCCAAGGCATTAGACAAGATTTCGGGTGCTCATCTGAACGGTAAAAATGACAAAACTATAACCCTTAACCTGTCAGTTTGGGTAAGGGCTAAACCCTAACGGCCCTTAAACCTGTGATTAACCAACAAGATTTTTTTTTATACTTCCAATGTGCATGCTCTTGCATTCTGGCGGACTGGCAACCTGTTTTTGTTTGTGCTTGTGGATGAAACACTTGATACGGCATCTTCCACAATACGGTATCTACCCCCCAATCTACCTTATTTCAAAACAGTTTTTGCTCACATAAGTTAAAAACAAAGATTTAATGACAAAGGTTTAATGCCTAAAGATTTTTTTTTTGAAAGTAGAATACTTTAGTAGAGTGTTTATAACTTTTAAAAAAGAAATAGTGAGGCTTGGTTTGAAGTTAGTAATTGAAAATTTAGGGAATTAAAAGTTTAGTAGATACTAATATGAGAACAAAATTTTGAGTTATAAAAAGAAAAAACAAAATGCTCAATCAACTTGCACAAATGTATAATTGAAATTATCGCCGGAATTATATACATCGGTTCCTGATTATTCGAATATAAGAAAACATTATGTGTCATTATGTCAGTTGTATCAGTCATTATATCAGTTAGTATCAATATAGGTTCAGTTTTTCCACTACGCTGTAAATCACCGTCTCAGGATATATCCCAAGTAGCACACTTCATTTTTTAAAGGTTGTAAAATGGTTATTAACGTTGTAACAACCGCTTAAAAACGTTTATAAAACATTTAAAGGTTATTTGTGCTACCTGGGATGTGACGTAACAGCTTCTTGAGGCCGTGAAATGTAATTTTTAAAAAGATACTTTTACTCTAAAACCAAACTTCTAACCAGTATTTATGCAACGAGTCAATGTGACACTGAGAGAAATCCTCTCTGATACAATTTTTATTAAAGTGATTGTTTATCAGCGTCTACACCATAAAATATTTCAGGTGAAACTTCCAGGAAAAAAAAGTAGATTTCCTCACTTTTACTTCAGGAATTTGAAATCTTATTCTATACAATAATATCTTATTCTGACTATTCTTCAATAAAACATATTTTAGATATTTATTTTCAAGAACTGTTAAATAGAAATAGCAGAGAAAATTGCAAACATTTTTTTTTTTATTCTTAGGTAAAAGGAATTGCCCTGGTGAAGGAATAGCTATGATGACCTCGTATTTATATTTCGTGTCCATTATGCAGAAATTCAATGTGACGCCAAAACCTGGAGAAGACGTAGATCTAGACTACATATTTGGTGGAGCACTGCTTCCTAAACCTCAAGAGCTGTGCTTTTTGGAAAGATAACTTATTATATTTTCAAGGAGAGTGAACTCTAATTGCAGTGATATTGCTCATGGGCTGCAATTGTGACACAACTCAAGAAACAGTGGAATAAAAACAGGTGTAAATATGGAAATACTCATTCTTTTCATCATCAATCCTAGCCCAACTCATAATTCAATATTAAGCTGTGAGATGGGCAGGCAAACTAAAACATCTTGTGCATTTTCCTTAGCAATGAAAACTCTAAACCCACTTGTCTCAAAACATGGTTTTTTGAGTTATGCCGCCATTGCAACCGATGAGAGATATTTTCAAGCACATATCATGTTACTGAAAACAGTATCTCATTAATGAACACGTTGTGAAGAGTTTTATTTTATGTACATTACCTAGAAGTATTAAAACATCTTCCAAAATTGCTCAGTTTTATCTTCAGAAAATATGTATGTTTTCCTCAGGGACAAAAATGGTTTTGTGATACTCTCATGTTTAACCTGCCAGTAAAGTCTGACCACAGAAAGATAGCGCGGAGTCTCTTTTGAGACAAGTTTCATGTTACTTCCCCGCGACATCGCGTCACTGTAACAGTTTATTTGTGACCGGTTACTTTTTGGCCTACCTTACCTTAGAGATAACTACAACGTCAGTTTAAGATGACGATACAAACTGATATTCGTAAGTTTCTGGAAACTGTGTATGATTTCAGAGTAAAGTTTTGTAACCATCACGTGAGAGAGACCCATTATTTGACAGTCCCTCAACTTCCCATTAAGGTCCCATTTTATTTAGAGTGCTAATAGGTGCTATTGGGGTTAGAAAAATATCTCAGTACAATAAAAAAGCCTGCTTGAAATCTACAAAGGCGTAAAATCAACTTAATGAGCTTCACTTCATAAAGAGTAGCAGAACATGGTGTGGGCAAAAAGACTTGAGTAGGAAGATGGTTTTCAGTAAAGCCAAGCAATTTCATTTTGATGTGTGTCATTTCTCAATGAATGAGCAAAGCTTCATATTATTTTAAAACTCGGAAAGATTAAAATAAAAAATATTATTTTCCAAACC